>JASCZI010000049.1:126581-163195 GCA_036250425.1 Stylosanthes scabra
GGCTTCCGCAATTAGCATTTTAGCTTTTGTTTTCTAGACGTTTTCTGTTTTAGTTTCCAACTGCAGCTAACTTAATTCATTTGTGAAAGCATGCAGTGGAAGCAGCAGCTGTATAGACCGTCTCTCTTCTATGCCTGAAAATAGATCATTGCTCTTTTTCATCAATTCATCAATGCTAGTAGAAGGCTTCCCTTGATTTTGATCTTCTTTGTCATCTTCAGTTTTGGCTTTCTTTTGGCTCTCCGCATCTGCATATTGTTCCAGAAAACTTCTATTCCTCAACCGTGACTTCTCCATGGAACCATAGATGTCCTTGGCATCTTTCTCCTTATTTTCTATTGTTCACATGCATTCTCTGCAGCAACTACACTGAACAGCAACATTTAGAAGAAGGAAACAGTGGAATTTGGGAATTAAGATTCCACATATTTGAAACCACTCAGGAGCGGAATTGAGACATAAAATTGGAGCTTGCCACCTCAAGTAATGGTCAGAGATCCAACAAGGCAAGCGTCAGACGACATGGCAACCATCGTGTACAAGTTAACGGCTAGGTCAGCAGAAAAATGACAGAAGTGGACGAAAGGGCTAACGAGATCCACGACTATAAAATTGGGGTGCCAAATTGATAACAATTAAATTTGGGGAGCCAATCTGTTCAAAACCTTAAATTTGAGGGGCCAATCTGATATTTAACTCCAAACAACGGCCTTTCAGAATGCAAAACACATTTTTCTAAAAAAAAATGTAACTCAAATTATAACAATTCCTTTTTAACTTTCTTATTTTAAATAAAAGACTTATCCAAGGACACGCACCTAACTCCTTATGAAAGCTTGCTTTGAAGCGTTTTTGTGCTTGAAAAGACCTTTTTCATTCCAAAAGTAGAAAATGACCAACACAAAATCAACTTTGTTGGCAGCTAGCTGAAGCAATCACCTCAGATGAATCATATCTATTCTATTTCTGCTTTGGCTAGTCACAATTTTTAGATTTTTAAATAACTTAAGAGTCTCGGTCCAATTAAAGACTTTTTTCGATATTTTCATCAAAGATTCATGGAGAATTCAAAACTACAGCAAAATATATAAATTACAATAAAAAAATAGATCTCACTATTTTAACAAAAACCAAATATGAGTTTAATTGCCCAACATGAACTATTTGAAAAATCTAAACTAACTTCTTTTAAGAAATATTTATCTGCTTCAATTATCGATAGTTCCTTATATTTTTCATATTGTTTTACCAACGGTAAGACCATCAATAACTCATCGATCATGACATTAGAGGTGAACGATATGAGATGTCTGACATTGACCTTGCAATGGGAAGAGGCGCGACAGAATGAACAAATATAATAATAAAAATATTTTGTATGATATTGTTAAAGATGAATCTGGTCTATTCTCATTTATTGAATGCAAGTTTTTCTCTTTTGCTAAAGTTTGAGGAATATATTTTTTATATTTTTTTTTATAAATAATTATACACAACCAAGTAAATTTCACAACCAAGTCTAACCAAACTCATTCAACTCACGCGTCCCTCATTTAATTATTGGATTTGTTATTTTCATTTTTTTGAAACCGAAATTCCTGATTTCTCGCTGTTTCTGTTTCTGCTGCGCTATGAACAGGCTTTTACTCCTCACTCTATTCACTGCCGCCTCATCTATCAACATTGTAATTCTTTCATTCTGATTTTCTTTTTGTTTTCTGATTCGATGTAGCAGCAGTAGCAGGAGGAAGAGGAATAGCAGCAGCAAGAAGAAGAAGATAATGATGATCATGAGGTAGATATGGAAGAAGGAAAGAAGGAAGGAATAAGAAGAAGAAGATGGAGTACATTTGAGTGGTAACTTCCAATAATCCGTTTATGTTTTCATTTTAAAATTGTTTCTACTTTCATTCAAAATCCGTTTCTACTTTTATTCAAAATTCGTTTCTGTTTCTGAAAATCCAATTAAGTTTTTAATTCAAAACCGTTTCTACTATTATTCAAAACCGTTTCTACTTTCATTCAAAATCTGTTTCTACTTTCATTCAAAATTCGTTTCTGTTTTCTGAAAATCCAATTTAGTTTTTAGTTCAAAATTCGTTTCTGTTTTGCATTCAAAACCGTTTCTGTTTTCATTCGAAATTCGCTTATGTTTTTTTCTAAATATCCAATTCAGTTTTTCATCAACAACAACAATAACAACAACACCACCAACAATAACAACAACAACCACCAACAACAATGAAGAAGAGGAAGAGGAAGAGGAAGAGATGACGTTGATGATGATGGCTTTAACGACGACGGTGCGCGACTGCAGTAATGACAACGGTGGTGGGGCGGCTGCAGTAACGACGACGGTGGTGGAGGCCTACAATAGCAGAGAAGAAAAAGAACGAAGAAGAAGAATACGATGCTGAACGCGCGTTTTTGAATTTTTGGAGAGTGAGCGCGTGAAGTGTGTGAGAGTGGGGAAAAATTACTTGGTTGGACTTAGTTGGGATAAATGCTTGGATGTGTAGCATTATTGTTTTTTTATTTAGTGTAAATATAAATGTTAAAGCTTATATATGAAAGTGTACATATATACTGATTTCTGGTGTATTCTTATAGAATATATTTGGATTTCAAATTAGATTCGATTTATGTATGATGGGTTACTTATTTCCTTCTATGCCGAAGCTGAATTTATGGAACAAATTCAATTTTAAATATGATAAACATATTCTGTACATCGCACATATCGTACGACTTTAAGTGGAATGTATGGATGCTAAATATATAAGTAATAAGGAAAATGTTTGTTTAACAAAAATGTTATTTATAAATTAAAAATTAATTATCATATCAACCATTTTATATATATATATATATATATATATATATATATATATATATATTATTTTATACATTTTTTCAACTAAATAATCAGTTAATAATATAATCAAACCTACCTAATAAAGTAATTACATATTTAAATAGAATAATAAAAATTAGGACAAGTTACCTATGTACACTATATGAAATTGAATATTATCAGATTACACTAAAACCAGAAAATTGATCAGATTGCACCATTAGCATTTGTATGGAATCCATAGCAGGGTGTAGGATTTCTTGAATCTGTTGGACCCCACCACTGATTCAGATCAATTTGCAAAACTATGTACATGATCCGTGGCAGGGTGCCACGGATTCGGTGTTACTATATGCAAAGGTGGATCCGTGGCACCCTGCCACAGATTGAGGGTGAAAAAAATCTATAAAATCTGTGGCAGGGTCATTCGGATTGAGAGTGTTTGATTTTTAGAGAGAGAAGTGAAAAAGTTTCTAGAGAGAAGTCAGAGAAAAAGTTTGAGAGAGCTTTTGAGTATTCTTTATGGAAGAGCGATCAATCGAGGAGATTGCCGCGGAGGTCAGGCGGGAGATGTACCGCCTTAATGAGCTTTCACACGTCGCCCATAACGTCCACGACGAGGTTAGTTTTTTTTAAACGTATTTAATTTAGATATGATTTATTTGTTAATTACATGTTGTTTATTTGTTAGTTAGATGTGCTTTATTGGTTAGGGTGATTTAGTGTAGGTTTTAGGTAGGTTTACATCACCTGTTACTGTTTAGGGTGTTATTAAATGTTATTAATTTCACCGTGACTTATTTAAAGGTTTACGTGTTAGTTTCGTAACAATATTCTGTTTAGCTTTTACTGATCGTTACGAACTATTCGATGTTTAGGGTGTTATTAAATGTTATTAAATGTTATTAATTTCACCGTGAATACTTGTTCCTATTCAACACAGCGTGATAGGTGTATCACCAGCGTCCGTCGGCAGATTGCAATGGGCCTAGATCCACGCGCCGAGCCGTTCGTGCAGCGGGCCGGTCTGCTACCGGTTGCACGACTGACCGAACGCTGGTTCAAGATTGACGAGCCGCTCATCAGCGCCTTCCTAGAGAGGTGGCGACCGGAGACTCATTCGTTCCACATGCCGTGGGGCGAGTGCACTGTCACCTTTGAGGATGTTGCGTACCAGCTGGTTCTCCCCATCGAAGGCGAGCCTGTGAGTGGCTGCCTTTGGGACTTCGAGAACATGATGTCAGAGGGTACAGGGAGACCCCGATGGGACTGGTTCCGGGACATGTTCGGCGAGCCACCCGACGCGCCGGACGCGGATGCTTGCACCGTGACCTTCTCATGGTTGAGGAGCAGGTTCGGAGTTCTCCCTAGCCATTCGAGCGACGAGATGGTCCTCATGCATGCCAGAGCTTACATCTGGATGCTGTTGTCGATCTGTCTTTTCGGGGACAAGACTGGAGCTCAGGCTCATGTTCGCTGGCTTCCTTAACTGTTGCGCATCGACGATCTAGGTCGATACAGGTGGGGGTCCGCAGTGTTTGCCTGGCTGTACAGGAGTCTGTGTCGAGCAGCTAACAGGAATGTCGTCCAGGTGGCAGGGCGTTGGATCTGCTGCAGAGCTGGATTTTCTGGCGGTTTCCCCTCCTTCGCCTTCGCACTTTCGACCACATTGAGTGGCCATTGGCCTCCAGGTAAACCAATTTATTTGTTTCGTTGTGTAATTTTTACTTATTTTTTATTTTATGCTGCTTGGTTAACGTGTTTGTGGTATTATCAGGTGGTATAGGTATCTCCCCACATCGGACGAGAAGGTGCCCCGACTGTAGTCTCTCAGGAGGCAACTCGATTTGATGCCCTTCAGCGCGGTTAGTTGGAATTGTTATTATTTTCGTATTACTGTATTAGTCATGAAACATGCAGTCAATATTGTTGCCTTATACATCCTTTTCGTGTTGCCGTTCGTATGTCTCCCGTATCCGACGTTGGAGGTAGAGGCGGTGCTAGATCAAGGCATTCTGCAGGAGGAACACAGAGCCCTCTGGTGCTCGATCGTCCCACTTATATACTTTGGGACCATCGAGTGGCACCGGGTTGATCCGGTGATCCCGCAGTTTGGAGGGGCTCAGAATCGTCCTCACCCGGCCCTCAACATCGACTTCTTGCATGCGAAGGACGAACGCAGGAGTGACCAGTGGTTTCCGCACACGTTTCAGCGCTGGCATGCACTCTGGGCCACCAGGTGTGGTTTAATTTATGATTTTCGGTTTAGTTTGAGTTATTTTTCGTAGTTTACCTTATGTAACGTGCTTGTGGGCATGCAGGTTTCAGCAAGTGTTTGAGGTTGTACAGTTTGCTGATCCTAGGCCCATTGCAGACTTCATTCAGTGGTGGATCCTCGCCGCTAGGAGATACCTTGTCCCCGCTGATCGTTTCCATCATTTACCACCCGACGAGATCCCGGTTGAGGCCACACACAGACAGTCAGGTCCACATCCAGCGCGCCTTGACGTGCCTCATGTGCCGGATAACAAGCGACCTGCGAGGAGGATACTTGTTGGGACGAGGACCATTGCTCGAGACTGGCAGTGGTTGGACAACATGATGGCTGAGGGTGCGCTGACCGCGCCACCGACGCAGAAAATTAGGCGGATGCCTGAGAGCTCTGCGTGTCGGAGAGGGGCGGGCAGACCCCGCAGAGGCGGCAGAGTTGGTAGAGGCCGCGGGGAGGGGTGACGCGGCGCCTACCCAGCAGACTCAGGGCGGTGCCAGCACCAGTCAGGCGGTAGAGGAGGCGGGGTTAAGATCACATGCTTACCTCTCACCCACCCCTCAGACCTAGGGGACCACGATCCTGTCGACCATGAGCTCCCCGTCGCAGCAGGTGTTCCTGGACGGGCTATCTAGCCCGGAATTTCAGCATATGATTAACGACATCATGCTCGAGGGCGGCAGTGGTTACAGGCCGGACACGCAGTTCGATGGCTCTCTGGTTCATCTGGACCTGAACGAGCCTGTGTCCGGTCCATCACATCTGTCCATGGCTCTTGGTGGGACTTCTCCATCAGCCGCACACGTGCCGGGTGGATCTTGGGAGGTACCGTTCATGGCACCTGCCCGTCTGCCGACTCCTCCAGCGTCACCTGCACTGGCTGAGCAGGCATACGAGCCAGCAGCACGTGGGCGGGCCCGCAGATCTCCACGTCGTCGAGGGTGCGGCACCGAAGGCCATATGTAGTTCTCTTATGTTATTTATGTACTTTAATTTCGCGCATTACTTTATGTGTATCAGAACTTGCAGACATTTGTATTTCGTGTATTTATGTACATTTTCGTATTTTCGTAGACGTCGTTTAATTTTTTTTAATCGCTAACGGCAACTTTCAATGATAAGATGCGTAGCATTTATCCGCGCTAATTTTATTAAACACTAATAAAAGTAAATATTTAAAACTAACTTTAAAAAAAAAGGTTGGTCTGGATCCGTGGCATGGTGCCACGGATCCCTTATAATTTGGTTAACACAACAACGAATCCGTGGCAGGGTCCAACGGATTCCATAAAAATGACAAATAGTGCAATCTGATCAATTTTTTGATTTTGGTGTAATCTGATAATATTGGTTTTCATATAGTGTATATAGGTAACTTGCCCTAAAAATTATGAAACACCAAATACCACAGTCAATATTGGTGGTTTTTTTTGTGTATGTATAACATACACAAAAAAGTAACTTATTAATTATATCAACTAGTACTTTTGTCTTTTGGGATGAATTATTAAATTAGATATATTATCTTCAGTTATTAAATAATAGTAACAAAATTTAAAAAATAATTTAAATACGGTTTTGCTAGGTGTACACATAAAACACATGAAACACATAAACATTTTTCACTTGAGAGAGTAATTAATTAGAATGTGTTTGTATGTTTTATGTGTACACCTATATTAAATGTTATGCGATTCTAAAGGTATTTAGCGTTGAAACTAGATAATATATAATGGATTCACATAATTTGCTACAGGCAAGGAACTAAAAAAAAAGGGTAAAGTATACCATTTTTTTCCTAAAGTTTGTTAAAAGTTTCAAAAATACCCTTAAGTTTTATTATGTTTCAATTTTGTTCCTGAAATTTTTAATTTGAATCAAATATACCCCTAACAATTAATTATTTTAAGAAATTCAAGACTAATTTAACAATAATTTCATAAGAACAACCTTTAACGCAAACAAGTTAAGCATATTGTTCTGTTAATATTAATGAATTTATGCTAAGCTTCTTGAAAATTTAGCCACCAGGGGTATATTTGATGCAAATCGAAAACTTCAGAAACAAAATTGAAACAAAATGAAACTTATGGGTATTTTTGAAATTTTTAGCAAACTTCAAGGACAAAAAATATACTTTACCAAAAACAAATAATGTGCCTTTATTAAATTTGCAATATTATGGAAATTTAAAAGCTTAATAGTTTGGAAAATGTTGGATAGATATTAAAATTTGACCATAACCTACCATTAGTTTCCTTTTCTTACTTCTATTAATTAAGTTTACAATCTCTTTCCTATAAAGCATGACGCGCCTAGAACAATCTCATTGTCATTCAATGCTATTAATAATTACATGAATGTTAATAGCATGGTATGCATAGAATCAATCTAATTAAATGGTTGTTTATCCGTTTTTTATATTTCGTAACAACTTTAATTAATTAATTGCATATATATAAGGAAGAACATGACATTTTTATTTTATAACAATATTTAAGTAAAATTATTGTTATTTAAGGTTCAATTCATAATTTTATCTCATTTGTATATTATAATACTAGAATGTTAGGCAAACAAGCCTTTTTTGTAACCAACCCCAACCAAGCACTCTTCACAGACGCGCCCGTACCATTTTTTCAAAAACGTTTAAAAAAAAGCAAAAAACGTTATCTTCCTCAATACGCCGTAAGTTGCTTACGTCACTATACAACCTTTTATTATTTACTTGTTCACCCATCACGTGTAAGATTTAGAGGGCGTCATAAAGAAGAGGTTGGGTTCCATTTAGAGAAATTTATTGCATCAAGGATGAAGAAAATAAAGGATGCCTTATAGGTTTATTAAATTATCCCGTTTCGGCCTTGGTTGGTAGACATGTTTATTAAGATTCTTTTTTACTGTATACGAACATGTTTACTAAGGATTCTCTATTTAGTATGTGTTTGTTATTTTGGTTTGTCATTGTTTTGATAAGGTTCCAGTTCGCCTTTTGACATATTTTCCGGTTCGTGTCTTTAGAGATAAGGATGCGAAGCAAAATTTTTTTTTTATAACATTTACTTGAGATAATTACATACATATTTCTATTGAAACACGAGAAAAAAAAGAATAAAGAATATCTAATTGTCAAAAAATAATTACAACAACAACTAATTTGTCTAATGAAATGTCATTTGCTTTTCAAGTCGGCTGAGTCTAATTGAGTGAAGGGGCTTCTAAGAGGTGCAGCAGGTCTGCTGAGACGGATTTCGTTCACCTCGGTTATCACATCCAATCTCATAGTGTTTTATGGACTCAAGAGTATATTTGAAACAATTTTTTCCCTGAATTTTTCAAGCTCAGCCTGCATTTGAAACAAACAGTTCTTAGATATGAGATGACAAAAAAATATATGAAAATGAATGTAATTTGTTGCAACTATAAGGTGGCTTACTGCTGTCCAGGGTTGGATGTTGTGCCTTCGAGTCTCGTCATGGCATTCTTTGAGGATTGTTGGGTCTAGTTCCTCCATCCATTTCATCACAAAGACTGCACAATCATACTCGTTTGGCTGCTGGGGGATGTTCATATACATTGGCAACAAAGAGGTATGCCCTTTCTTGAACATAGATGGCCTTCCTGCCCATCTCAAGAGTTGATCCAATATGTTGCTTTGCAAGGAATAGAAACTGATTATAACGCCGAACCGGAAAAATAGCATGTATGAACCGGAAATACAGTGATAAACTTTGTTACTTACGCCAAATCTACCCATCTGAGTCCTTTCTGGTGAAGGGGACACCACTTCTTTGAGTCTAGGACAAAGAGGTGTTTCTTCTCCACATCCAGAACATAAAGCCACCAGTGGCGAGCAAAGAGGGTGGGAGCAAAGAGCTACAATGTAAAAAGAAAACACAACAACCCACAGTTAATAGAATCGAACCAGAAATACAATTAACAAGCGAACCGGAAAGTATAGGACATATAATTGCTGATGATGAATTACTTAGAAATCTATGGCTATGAAGCCTATCTTTATCCAGATAGTTCAAGAACTCCTTATGGTTTAGCAATGTCCTGAAGTCTTGGGGTTTCTTCTTGTCGTCCAGCCACTTGTGTTCATATTTCTCTCACATTCTTTGTTGCAACAGATACCCGAACCGAAATTAGTAGTTATGTCGAATTTACATATAGTGTAATAGTCCGAACCGGAACACGTATAAATGATGAACAACAATATAAGTTTGGAGGAATAGGAAGTTCATAACCATAGTTCTAGAGGAACACAGTAGATTAGATTCTGAAATCGTTCCCAGGAGTCCTGTTGAGAATGTGGCACATGATACTCACAACTTGAATATCAATGTGTTTTGTTGGGGCCATTGATTTGAACTGATATCTAAGTGCCTCTAGACATTTGTCCCCCTTGAGATTGAAGATTGGCAGAAACTCATTATCCCCCTTTGGGATGGTCCCCCAAATCGCAACCCTTTTTTCCATATCAGCAAGGATATCAAACGTCCCCGAAGGTTCCAGTGATTGGAGTAGACCTGGATTTTGCCTCAGCTTTTCATCAATTTCGTCAATTGCTTGCATTGTTCCCCAGCAGAGGTTCTTCTACTCCTAGATCAAATGATGGAGCCTCCAATGGTACTTGATCCCTAAAACTCATGAGGGTAGAGGCTGTGAGTTGGGAACCCGGGGAAGTGTCAACATCCTGCTCTTGCTTAACAACAAAGGGTTGCTGTTGGCGATCATCATCTGGACTCGAACTGAGGTCTATAACCTCTTGAGCTGGGTAGATAGGCCTGCGTGGTAGAAAAAATACCCCGAACCGGAATGTTAAGCCACACCCGAACCAGAATGAATATTAAGGATATAAAAAAAGTACTATAATTCGTATACTTACACTACTTCAACAATTGCTTGGGATGGTTGCTCTTCTTCCGTTGGGAGGTTGGCCTCCTCGGCCTTGGGAATCACCATATTCAGTGGTGGTGGTTGAATCCACTCATCCGAACTTGAGGATAAGTCAATCAGCTCCTCAGGGTGGTATTGTGGAAGTTGTGGAAGAGTTTGGGGGTGTGGAGGTTGAGACTGAGGCGTTTGGGGAGGCCTGAAACGACTAACATTAAACAACCGAACCGGAATTTTAAATTAAGAAGAATAGAGAATTGTAAGGCAGCATAAAATATTGACTTACTGAGCATTAGCAGGTGCAACCGAATCTGAATGAGCCTGAGTTTGTGGCTCTGGCTGTGGCTGAGGTTGAGGCTGGGGTTGTGGCTCTGGCTGTGGCTGTGGTTTAGGCTGGGGCTGTGGCTGTGGCTATGGATGTGGTTGAGGCTGAGGCTGTGGCTGTGGCTGTGGCTGTGGTTGAGGCTGTGGCTGTGGCTGAGGCTGAGGATGAGACCGAGGCTGTGGTTGTGGTTGTGGTTGTGGCTTTGGATGAGGCTGTGGCTGTGGCTGAGGCTGAGGCTGTGGTTGTGGCTGTGGCTGAGGTTGAGGCTGAGGCTGAGGCCTGAAAGATAACAGTTAAACACTCGAACCGGAAATTGCAAATAAGATTAAAAAAAACACATGGAAACCAACAAGAATATAGGTGCTTACTGTTAACTTGCATGACCAATTTTATCAGCCAACTTAATCAGGCATCTCTTGGGGGCCTTCTGAGGTTGAGGGTGAGTTTGTGGTTGTTGTTGAAGGCGTTGTTCAGCCCTAAGAAAGAATACATGTCAAAACCGAACCGGAATTTGTATAACAATGTCACTATAAATATGAATAAATAAATGAACAACTAGTAAGTGGCTTACTCAGGACTAGCAAGTCCAACTCCTCTTTTGGCCTTTGCAGCCCTCTCTCGTTGTTTTCTTTTTCCGAGAGCTCCCGTTCCTTGAGGGATGTGAGGATGTTGCTCTCGTCATTTCTTTGAACACTGCAAATTTATAATACAGAATCCATTATAGTATTATCAGAATGCAAAATGACGAAATTTATATCATTGGTGAACCGGTATATTCTTACCCCGAATCGATTGGTTCTTGCCTTTTCTTTCTTTTTCTTTCTTAGAGAGCTGGGCTTGGGTTTTCCAATGGCCTCCTCTGGACCATCTCTTCTAACATTGTATTTTCAGAATCAATGTCTGGGCTTGATCCACCAGAACTAGATTCATCGGATCCCTCTTCAGATTCATATCCTTCTTCAGAATCAGATTCAGCAGACTCAGATTCTGAAGACTCAGGATCCTTTCTCCTGATCACACCCATTTTAAGGTCCATGTTCCTTCTTTCCAGCCTCTCCTTAGCTGCTCTTAGCATGCCAGTCTGAACGAGTCCCTGCAAACAAGCACGAACCGGAAATGATTGAGGGCATGAAACGGAATACTAATAATGTGCCAAAAAAAAAAACTAAATGGCTGAACCAGAAATATACATACAGTCGCATGATTTTGTTCACATTGAAGCCTCTTTCTTAGATTCTCTTTAGTCCAGTATGTAATCCAAGGAAGCTAGGCTTCGGGTTCCCTTGACTTCTTTCCGAAGTGGGTCTCCTGAAAGTATATTATCATCAGCACGTAGCAGAACCCATGAATGGCCTTAGTGTTGTTCTGCTAGGCCTTCTTAATCTCTTCAAGGAGGAAATCATGCACATGAAGTGCCCAATTTCTCTCCCTGGTAATTTCAATACCAAAGAGGATGGGGAGAGCCCTCGGTGTGAAGTTCGGAGATGATGTAGCCAAGAGGAAGCATTTTTGGATGAATATCAAAAATGCCCTCTTGAAAAGAATCCGGTTCGCCTCTTTGTCAACTGGTGTGCGTAGTACTAATCTTGTCAGATCTTCTTGGTGCTTCCCTTGGAACATTTTGAAAACCGCAAGATCTTCCTCACTCAATGTCTTTTCATCAACCTTGGCATCAAAAGGGTCACCTGCACATCGAACCGGAAAGTATTTAACACAGAACCGGAATAACAAATGCATCAAAACGAAAAGAAAAGGTAGGATGAACCGGAAACCTACCATTCCATGAAAGACCCAATGCCTTGCCAATCTTCTGCGTTGTGATCTCCACCTCGCCATGTACAGAGTGTATGATGTTGTCGTGGATGTCAAAGATGTTGACCAACTCCTTTAACATATGTTGTTTGAGGTTGTAGTCTGGCAGGCTTTCGAATGCCCCAAACCCCATTTCTCGAACCAACGCCATCTTGGTTTTGTCTTTTCTTATGCATTCATTGAACACCGTCGCAACGGTTTTTGGTAGGCATCGGAAGTGGTGGTCTTGCTGCAACATCAGGAGCGTTTTTTAAAAAAAAAAAATATACATGAACCGGAAATAAAAAATAGCCGAACCGGAATGACAATGAAAACTTAAATCCTTTTTCTTAGGGCTCTCTTGTTTCTTGGATTTGACGTCGTTCTTGCTCCTTCCTTCATTTCCAGATTTCTGTCCACGAGCCATTATTTAACTGAAAAAAAAAATATTAAAAACATTTCAAAGAAAAACGAGCAAACCCTAATCCCTAACTTCAGCCATCAACCCCGAACCGGAACTACTTCAATCAGCAAATAAATAAGCAACAAACAACACACCCTAACTCGGAAACTAACATGTCTTTTGCTGAACCGGAATAACACCAGCACGCGAAACGAAACCCTAATTTCATACCCCAGACCACATAAGACAACGAAAATGACAGATTTTAAACCCTAAACCCATTTAAAGTTAGATGCATTGACTTATTCACAAACCCTAACTGAGTTTAAGACACTAACCTTTAGTTGTTGAGTTCTTCTGAGTTGATTCTTTGAGTTTGGTTGGAGTTCTTTTTCGTTTCGAAGGTTTGTGAGTTCGTGCGTGTTGTTGAGTTCCTCTTCTTCGTGCTCGAACCGAGGTGAGAGTCGCTTCGTTCGTGTGCTTCACTGGGGTTTCTCTCCGATGATGTTTTTTTGTTGCAAAATGAAAATGATTTGATTTTGTTGGAAATGAAAATGAAAAGGAACTGTTTTGGATAGTCGAAGCGGTTTTTTGAAAACGTGTTTCAGAAGGTGAGATGGTTTGCATTTTCGAAACGGTTCCCGAGGCGCGTGTTTTGAGTGGTGGAAGGTTGTCAGGACGCGTGAAAATAACGCGCTGGATGAGAGTTGGATTTGTATCACTTGGTTATGGTTAGTTATATACATACGTGTATATATAGTAGTATTGATTATAATTATAATACTATAACATAATTAATCATATACACATAACATCAATACACATATAACATCTTATAAATATCACTATCAACATATATGAATTCATAAAAATAACATCTTAATGTTAATATATTTAATATCCTTAATTTACATATTTTTATAATTAATATTCAATTTTAAATTATGTCTTATTGCATATGTAAAATTATCTCACAGGTGCCAATAAATTATAATTTTAAGTTAATATAATATTTTTAACCAATTTCAAATTACATCTTATTTTATATTTCAAGTTATCTCAAATGATCTTAAAATTTTAAATTTAATATTTATATTATTTTATTTATTAATTTAATTTGATCGGTTTTGGTCATTATTTTTAGACTTTCATTTCATAGTATTTTTTATATTTTATTTTCTATTTTTTATTTTAAAGATTCGGTATGTTAAAAACTAAAAATATGAGTTATCTAAAGTAGAATTTGTTTATATATATTTAATTTAACATATATAATTTCATACATATAACATTCATAATCAATATTAATATAGATTTATTATTTATTATTTTATTCTATGGGTGATTTTTGAATTTTTTATTCTCAATAAATTGAGACTTATTAAATTTGAGTTTTTTGGATTTTTCATAAAATGTGCATTGGTGATTTGGGAATTTTTCTTTAGAGTTAATGAAATAAGATTTTTTTTTTATATGGAAAAAAACGTGTATAATATATTATGAACATAATAATGACCTGAGAGAACTTTTTTATTTAATTCAAATAAATTTTGAATTGGTTTTTAATGAAATTAAATGCTCAGATTCTTATATAAAAGAAAATTAATATATGTTAATTAAGTGAGGGAGGTGATTTACACTCTCTTGTATATGAGAGTATATATATTTACTAATTGATGATTTCTTATTGTCTGATATGTTATAATTTGATCATTCTCTAGTCCTTGATGACAATAATGTCGGATGAGTGAGTAATTAATTGGAACCTTTCTCTTATTTTGGGTCGACACTTTTAAATGATCTAAAAAAATAATCATATTATTTTCGCTCTACAAAATTAAAAAGATTTTATCTTTCATTGCTGTATCATCAAGCAAATAATATCATAGTTGGGGTCAGCTTCTATTAATTCCGATCCGTTTTGATAAAAATGTTATATCTACGAGATAAGATATTTCCGTAAATAAAACTTTTCCACCATATAAAGAAGGATAAAAATTAAAATTGTTTACTTCGTTACGTAAGAAACCTCCAATTTTCTTTATTTATTCGCTACCATATAGATAGATTTCTCTTAATTAGGAAATCATACTTTATAGGCTTTTACTTTTTTCTCTTAGGAAACAAGAATCCATGATCTTATCATGCTGTGTCATGCTTGAAAGAACTTAACATAACAGCAGCTAGCTAACGTTAAATCATGTTCTCCAACATTTATAAATAGTTGAATTATATATATTCTTCATCATCTCCATCCTTATTACCAGAAAAAGTGCAATTACGAAATGTATATTTTGATAAAAAGTATGTATATATATTAACAAGAAGGACATGTGTTGTTTCTAGAGAAGAATCTAAGCATATATATGCATTTGTTAGTTTATATCAACCAGTAGATCACTCTCGTGTAGTCGTGTTTATATCAACTACAGTGGTTTGCTTTTTTAAATAAATAAGCAAATAATATAATTAATTATCATTTTACGTAGTATTTTTCAATTTTGCAATCACACCATTTCGTTGTCATCACTTCCTGCGAAATTAAAAAAAAAAAAACTTTTTGTTTTAGAATTTTGTTGTCTACAAAATAAAGAAAGAAAAACTTTTTGGCAATTGAAAATTTGAAATAGAAACAACATAAAACAGATCAACTAATTGACCTTTCTTTCAAGTTAATAAATTTAGAATATAAAAAAGAAAATATCCCCATTATTTGGATCCAAATAAAATACTTAGTCATAACTCAATCTTATACTATTTCAAACATATTACACATGTGTCACATTTTTACTATGGTAGCAGCTAGTTATTTTAAACCATGCTGAGGGAAAGACACTATTCCGGCAAGCGTTATTTTCATATGAGGCACATGTGGAAAAAGAGTTTCCAAATTATGGAAACCCCTAACTGGCAATGAAAATTTGATTATTAGATTTGTATTTTTTTTTGATTATCTCGTCTTCCCGTCCTCTGCTTGTCGCAGGAGTCTTACTCCCTCCTCTCCCTCACCCTCATCCTATGCCGGTTCAATTGAAGGTAAGTTTTTTTTCCTTGCTTTTTGTTTTTGTATTTTAATGTGTTGTTGAAATTGATTTAGATTAATTATTTCTTGCTTAATGCATTGTCGATATTTGAGAATGATTTTTCTTGCTTGTTTTCAGTTGTCTTTTAGTTGGGAGGATGCTATCGTTAAATTGTTAAATTAGTGTTCACCTATTGAGATTGGTTGGTGTTGTTAGGCTGTTAATTAAATTGGTTAATTGTTAAATTATTCAATTTTTCTTTCTTTTGCTTTTTTTTTTTTCCAATGTGTTTAAGATCTTGACGTTGGATCGATAGTTGTCTATTAGTCTATATATAACATTTCTTCTACTTCCACAGAAAACAATAGCATGAAATGTTAGTGTAAAATATGTCAAGTAGTAAGACTGTTCTTTAATCTTTATCACTTATTTTATATAAATCAAGATCATATTTATATATGAATTATTAAGTACCAATGTTACCTTTTCTTTTTTTTTTTGCTTTTCCGTTCGCCATTAATTATTTAATGCATATTTCATTCTTTGAGGTTGGATTTGTTTTAGTAAAATTAATCGCTGAAGTCACAATTGATGCTGGGAAAACACACATTCCACCTAGTAAGTAGTTGGATCTTCCTTTAAGTTTGTAACTAATTGAGTTCTAAGTATCCGCCACGTAATTGGAAATTTCACTACTGCATTTTGTTTATTTAAATTTGGAGATTTGAGATTAAGTTGTATTTTGAAGATGATAAGTTGATAGTGTTGCATTTGAATGTCTTTCTTAGTTTCTAATTTCCTAATATTCTGAATCAAAGTATATTAGCATACGAGAATTGCAACGTTATATTGAGCAGTGTCTCAATTAATTTTATTTTATTGGATTATGCTATGACTGATTTGGTAATTGAATTTTAGTATGCAAATAATATTTTTTATTTTATTTCTATTAATGTTCAATGAGTTTTAGAGATTAGAGTTTTCCCAAATTCACTATAAGTCTCAAATTAAATTTAATTTTCTCAAATTGCTTGACTTGGGCTAATGTTCATGAAGAGGAGCGGCATGCATGCGCTGAGAATGATTTTGCTACATGGAGATTGTGAGTGGAGCAATTAATGGCATGATAATTATTTTCTTTGAGTCATCCTGTCTGTGTGCTAATAGGAGATGTTTTATGTGTGATGGGAGTAGGTACATTATTGTATAGGGTAGATGGTATTACTCATAGATTTGTTTTTGCATATAGTTGTCTTTTGAGACTTTTAGTATCTTCCTGTATGTGTAGCTTTGATAGCAATGCCTAAAAGGCTATATAAAGGAGTTCTAATCGGCCCATGAACTAATTCTCCCAATACAGTAGTAGAGATGTAACCAAAAACTTTTTTTTTCTATGTATTTATCAAAATTTTGTTAACTGTATTTATGCATATATCATATATTCATATGTATGTCTTTTAAATGCACCTATGGTATCATAAGGAGAAATAAAGTCCTCTCTCACTCTTGAAATGTCAAAAACAGCCCATACACACAGAACATATATTGAGAAAATTCCAAATATGAGTACAAATATTTGCACATAAATTCAATTATTCAGTTTTAAGGAGTGGAATGTATATCACCTGTTAGTTTTCACAAGTTATCCAAATAAAAAAAAGCACTCTTTATATCATCCTAGCATAAATATTTTGCAATCCAGTCTGTGATCTTAAACTCTATCATTTCTCAACACAAAATTCCTTAATTCCACAAACATTTTTAGTTACAGCAAACCCATTCGACCCAAAGCCTGGCAACAAACGTCTCGTAGTAAGAGTGCACAACTAAAAACTTTCTTCTCAACAAAAGAAAATTAAAAAAAAAAACTTTACAAGGATAATAAAATAATGAAAAGAAGAAGTATGAGCCAGTGACATGTTCCAAACATAATGCACAGAAGAACGATTTTAAACATAAATAATATTTTATGGACTATTTTGATAAAAAAATTTAAAATCAATTTAATTTTAATTGTAAATCTTTGGAAGTAAAACTGTAATTATGGCTCATCCATATGTATAATTACTTATGATTACTAATGATATTAAATGATATCAAGATCTTCTTTAAAGGATTTACAATCAAATTATCGATTGAATATTCTATCTATTGTATCTATCCGAATAAAATATCACAAGACAAACATGATTGATTATAAATTATGAGATACAAATAAAGTTAACTATTTAGTAAATTTCTCTTAACTATAGACTCTTTAAATTTTACGGATAACTACATTTTTATTATAAGATTGGTAAAAAATCAAAATCTTAATTAAAATTATCCATAAATTTGAGTTAAGTTTAAAAACCCATTATTTTTTTAAATGGATTATTATTTTCAAAATCAGTGTGCACGTAGAATTATTGATTTTCTTAACTTTAACCATAAACTCCCTTATTTCTAAAGATACTAGGGATGTTTAAATCCAAACCGATCCAAATTAAATCGCACATCCAATACAATCCAAACCAAAACGATTAAAACTGCACTAATTTGGATTTAATTGGATTTTAATTTTGACAAATTTTCGGATCTACTTATCAAAACTAATCGAAATCACATAATATGATATAATAGTACCATTTTTCTATTAAATTTAAAATTTTATTGATATTAATACTATTAAATTTAAAGTTTTAATTCGCGCCATCATTTTCCATGCGAATTTCCGTCGAATATTCAAATCCGACGAAATTTTTTGTCGTCAACATGGATTTGTTAGATTCCGTCAAAAGGGCGACGATAAATCCGACAGAAACTTCCATAGAAAAATCTGACGGTTTTTCAATAGTTTCTTGCAGTGATCTTCAATTTATACATTTTTATCTTATTATGTAAAATTATTATTTAGTGAACATTTTATAAATTTAAAACAAGATTTCTCTATTTATTTATTTATTTTAATCAATATATAATTTTACTTTTATTATTATGTTATTATTTGTTTTTCAAGATACCATTAAGACTTAGGATTTTTTTTTAGATAAATAAAAAAAAATTCCAAATTTACAATTATGGACGCAGCTACACGAATTTGCGAAAATAAGCCCTCTTTACTTATCTCGGGCTCAGTGGTCCCAGAATACACTTTACCTCATCTCAAGTGAGTCTGTCTATCCTAGCACGCCACCGCAGCAGACGTCCCTCCTGTACATCCTGGGCACCATGCCGAGCTCCAATGAGCCTGTTCAACGTTTCAAAGATTAACCACACAAGTGTATGAAAAAAAAATAGAATGTAATTGACACAAATGCATATTCACATACCTCTCAGCCAACGGCCACGCATCTACTGCCAACTCAGTGGGGCACATGCCGGGAAATCTGTGGTAGATCCATGACAATATCAGAGGAACACATCCGGCAATATCCGTAGTATTTTTCTCCGAAGCACTGCAGAGTGATCTGTACGTCAAGCAAGTACAGCACTCCTCCACGAAAGTCGGGCACACGCGGTGAGGTCCCTCAGCAACGAGAGCCATCGAATGTGAACCAAGTTACCAGACTTATCCGGCATGAGGTATCCACCAATGAAGAGCATGATGTAGCACCTGGCGTACTGCCGGAGCGTGTCGTGATCGGCGTCTGCTGGAATGTGCTGCAATCTCTCCCGTAGCCACACCATCTTAATAGCAAAGGACTCCTTCTGGGCGTTAGGCAGAACAGGTGGGCATGCACCTAGGTACTGCTCTACCATGTCCCACGGCTGATGCTGATAATGCTCCTGGAAATCCCGCATACACCCTCCAACAGGATCCCCATCCGTATAGAGATCAAGGTAGTATGCCCCATCCTGCAGCGTGATGGTGCACTCACACCACGGGAGGCAAAATATATGCGTCTCCGGCCTCCAACGCTCCACAAATGCTGATAGAAGTGGAGCGTCGAAGGCGAAGTCCCGCAACTGGATGGCGTGCCCGAAACCGGCCTCTTCCATGAACGGCATCAGCTGCTCCAGAACAGGCATAAGGAAGGAACAACGTCTGGGCAATAAGACTTTATCTCTCTACAACAATTCAACAATATTTTATATCCAATCTACTTATTTCTGTTACGGATATAAATACTTGATATAAAAAAATACAAAAAATTGTTAAACTATTAGGATTTCCTAATTAAGAAATTATGTTATAGAGATAATGCTAAATTATTTATCATGCACATTATCCTAAACCAAACTACACTCCGCTAATATCTAACTAAACAAAATATTGCTGATTATATCAAATAAGTATAAAAATTAATTGAATGATTAATTAATAGGTTACTAAATTATTATAAAAAAAACAATATGCTAAACTAAGTAGTTTACCCTAAACATAATTAATTAGTAAACATAATTATGCTAAATTACGTAGTGAAAATATTATCATAAACTAACATGTAATACACTAAGTCAACATTTATTGCCCTAGACTAATATTATCTACATTCATCGTAATTATATAACATAATTGAAAATATTAAATTCTTAGGAAACGAAACACCAATCAGGGCGCCTGCGATGTGATACTCGCGGTTGAGCCGCGACAAACTCTCTACAGCCTGTGGGGCTTCCCCAGCCGGTGCGCCTTGGCCTGCTTCCTCAGCCGGTTCGGGAGCAGGCTCTGCTCGTGCGGCTCTTCTGGAGCGTCCCCGAGGAGCCATTCTATCACAAAGCACTAAAAAATGAAAGAGAGTGTCTAGAAAGGAAAATATTGAAGAGAGAGAGGATAAAATGAGTGAATTCCGGGTCTGCCAGCCTTTTTATAGGCGTGGACCCTATCTCGGGTTCAGTGGTCCCGGAATAGCTATTCCGGGCTCTGAGACCCCGAGATACGTTGAATCAGGCATGAAAGGGGCTATCTCGGGCTCAGTGAACCCGAGATACGTGTAAAGTGTATTCTGGGACCACTGAGCCCGAGATAAGTAAAGAGGGTTTATTTTCGTAAATTCGTGTAGCCGCGCCCATAATTGTAAATTTGAAATTTTTTTTATTTATTTAAAAAAAAATCCTTAAGACTTATCATGTCATTGTAGGTTATTTAATATTGTAATGCTGAGACTTATTATGTATTTTTTAATTATTTTTTAAATCAATTAATATTAGTGTACACATAAAACACACAAACACATCCTAATTAATCACTCCCTCAAGTGGAAAAAGTTTATGTGTTTTATGTGTACACCTATCAAAATTGTATTTAAAATTTATAAAAATGCAAATTTAATTCAATTCAAACTACTTTAAATTGAATCAGACTGGACTGGATTGGATTGTCTAGAGAAAATTATCTCATTCAAACCACACCGCATATAAATTAGTTTTCAGATCATATATTTTTTAGACACAAAACCAATGCAAACTGCACGCCGAACACCCCTAACTACTTCAAAGACATTTTAACTGCTTTATTGTTGCAAACTACATCCCAACTCAATTTTTTTTTTCTGGACAAGGACCAAGGAGCCCAACCCGACCCGGACCACCCCAACTCAAATTGAATCTCTCAAAACCATGCTCCTCATTGAAATTTGGTCCAAGAGGCCGCTTCTCATCGTGTGAAGAAACATGGGTTTAAAACCCTTTATATTTATACTTATAAACTGGATTAATAATATCTGGGACTTGTGTGCCAATAGAATTTACGCTTCCCTGGTCAGTTGGGCTTCTATTTGGGGACCTTTGAATCTTCCAATCCATTCCCACCACTTCAAGATCCACTTCAAGATCCACTTCCAACCTCACTTCCAGAACCACCACTTAAATTAAATCAAGCTTTGTCTTCCTCTTTCCAGTAAATCTTCTCTTGTTTGGTTAACATTTTTCTTCCTTTTTGCTTTATTTGGAGAGGCTTGCTCACTACTATCACTCTCCTATCCAAGTGGAGGACAATACTTGTAGGCTTTATTCTCAGCACTCTCATATCCATCATTGAATGATGAGAAATTAGTAATCTCCACAGCATTTCCAGAATCAGGAATGATTAGGTGACTAATTGGATGATCAAAATATATGAGGAATTTAAATAGATTATTGTTTAGATCGAGTAAATTCACACATCTCATAGATCTCGCTGTCCATATTAAGAATATGTAACCCATACTCGAATTCAAGTGCAGTTGGATCATGGCAATACATAGAAGTTTTATCCAAATACCGATTCCCTTTAAAAGGTCCTCCAAATCCTTATTGTTTATGAAATCAACATCCATTGGTGCAAACTTCTCTATCTCCCCATTTATGTAGGTAATCATCACCTTTGGCATCCTTTTCATGTCCACCGGCGTAATCAAATACATGAACAATAAAGATGGACATATGCAATCTTTTAAAATAAATTTAAGGGATAAGTATTATTTATACCCAAAAAGTTTGGGTCAAAAATCTTGTTTGTCACAATCGTTTTTTTTTCTTTCTCAAAGCTGCCACAAAAGTTTTTAAAACACATTAAAAAGACAAAAATAAAATTTTGTTGACGAAAATGCCCCTATCCTTTTGTGAGCATATTTTTTTTTTCAATTTCATTACTGGTCTAACCGGTCGAACCGGAGTGCACAAAATTAATAAAAATAAATGCACAAAAATTATTAAATATTCTAATATAAATGAGAAATTTAATCAGATGTAATATTTTGCCAACAAAAATATCTAATGTAATATTTTTTAATCATGTATATATTAGAAAGAAAGTTACATTATGTCCCAAAATGTGATTTTCTACAAGACAAAATGGACCCTGCTTCTCTCTGATCTTCTAACATCCCTCCCCCCAGTACAAGTATCAATTTCGATCCAACAAACACTATTCTTAGGGAATTCGGAGATTCGAATATCTCCTTCAATATATCCATCAGTCTTTCTTCCAGCTAAGACATCCATCAAAGTTTCTTTCCTGCTCCATTAACTCCCATGAGAGCAGTTAGAACTCCAGGCCTAAAGGCACCAGTTACATCCCTAAGCAGTTACATCCAGGCCATGGCGATGAACGACGGTGAAGACGGCGACGGTTTCTCCTTTCTCTTCGATTCTCCCTCTTTCTCCGTCTCGATCTCTCACTCTCTCTTCTCTCACCAGCGACGGCGACGGCAGCCCTCATGCTCGCCGGCGTCGTTCCCTCTCTCTTTCTCCTTCCTCTTGTCTGTGTGTGGGTGTGTTTTAGTTGTGTTAGTGTGTTGTGTTTTAGGGTTGGGTGTTGTGTGTTGGGGTGAAGAATTGGGTGAATTTAGGATCTTTTCACTCTTTGGTTTTTTCTTTTTCAAAATCGGATGGGACCGGTATGGTTTCAGACCATTGTTAATAAATAATAATAATAAGGGGTAAAACGGTTAATATATTTTTTCTTATCCATAATGAAAACTTTTGTGACAATTTTGAGAGAAAAAAATGATCGTAACAAATAAAATTTTTGACCCAAATCTTTTGAATATAAATAGTACTTATTCCTAAATTTAACCATTAGAACAACCATTTATCCATAGTAGAGTATATGTAATTCCTAATTACATATTCTAAAAAGCCCTAAATGCTAAGGTACATTGCAATTGTTCGTATTTGATCAAAAGAAAATAAAAAACTTCAGACTAGTAATCACATACATTCATCTTCTATTAGTATTTATTCAAAAGAAAAAGAAAAGAAAAAACTTTAATTGCAGAGGCAAAGCTAATCAAGAACAAGGGAATATGGAGAACGGGTATCCGATAACTAACTAGCTTGCTGTAAAAAATTTAGGCATTAGAAAAATTTTCCATGTTAACAAAATTTTAGTGCTAGCTTCTCCATAGTTCATTTTATGGTTTTTTCAAACAATAAATCTAGCTGATCAACCAATCAAGTAAATAACTTCACGTGCTCTTTTCTCTTAATACAACGCCAACCAAGTGCTTTAACCAAGTAAATAACCAAAACAAATATGTTTCTTTCCGTTTTTCGTTTTTTTAGCTTGATTTGCGAGATTCATTTTCGTTTTCGTCTTCCTCTATTGTTAGATTTCGTTCTGCAACTTTCATCGTTGTTTTCTTCTTCGTTTTCTGTTATTAGAAAAAGAAGATGATAATGATGATGATGAAGATGATGATGCAGAAGTAGACATGAAAGAAGGAAGGAAAAAAAAAGAAGAAGAAGTAAAAGAAGATCTTGGAAGAAGGAATGAATGAATAAGAAGAAGAAGATGGAGTACATTTGAGTGGTAACTTCTAATAATTCGTTTCTGTTTTAATTCAAAATCCATTTCTGTGCATTATTACTTTCGGTAATGCTATATGTACACCTCTTTTTGGTGTACACCTCCAACCAAGTCCCAAACAAACAGATTTTTATATATACAACGAACATATTTTCATAGTTAACATGAACAGATTTTAAAACCTATTCGTTTGCTTTTAAAAATCTGTTCGTTCTAGTAGTAAAATTCTGTTCGTGCACGAACAGAAATCTATATATACAATGAACATATTTTATAGTTGACACGAACAGGTTTTTAACCTGTTCGTTTGCTTTAAAAAATCTGTTTGTTCTAGTAGTAAAAATCTGTTTGTTTAGGACTTGGTTGGAGGTGTACACCAAAAAGAGGTGTACACCAAGATTAATTCTATTACTTTATGTTTCTGCACAATGTTGATTTCTATTTATGCGCATTATTGCTTTCTGTTTATGCGCATTATTATTGTTTTTTGTTTGCGTTCATGTGTTGTTTTTATTTTTGTGCATTTCAGTTTATGTTTTCTGCTCATTTTAGCTTTTTATTTCTGCCTATTTTGGCTTTCTATTTCTGCGCAGTTTTAAGATCTTGTTGATTTAAATTGTTATTGTTGTAGTGATTTCTTCTCACTTTGTTTTAGGTGTTGTTGTTATTCTGATTTTGTTTCTGAGTAGTTTGGCTTTCTATTTCTGCTTAGTTTTGAGATTTTGATGATTTAAAGTGTCGTTGTTGTTGTGAAGGAATGAAGGAAGGAGGGAAGGAGAAGAAGAATATTTTATTTCTGCGCATTATTGCTTTCTGTTTTTGCATAATATTGCTTTCTATTTCTGCGCATTATTGCTTTCTATTTCTGCTCTGCATATTATTGCTTTCTGTTTCTGCGCAATATTGCTTTCTATTTCTGCGCATTATTGCTTTCTGTTTCTGCGCAATGTTGCTTTCTATTTCTGCACATTATTGCTTCATATTTCTGTACAACAACAACAACAGCAGCATCAACAACAGCAACAACAGCAACAATAACAACATACAATAACAAAATCAATATAAAACAGAGAAGGAGAAGGAGAAGGAGAAAGAGAAGAAGAAGGACGAGGACGACGACGACGACAGAGGATGAAGAAGACGACGTCAACAAAGGAGAACGAAGAGGAATTGAATATTCGTGAATTTGAAGAGCGGTAGTGAGAGTACGTGATGAGAGTACGTTTCAGAAAGTAACCTAAGTGCGTGTAAACACGCATTTTTTGTGAGAGTGGTGGTGTTATTTGTAAATCACTTGGTTAACCACTTGTTTTGATAAATTACTTATTCAAATAGCAAGATTGTAAACAAATTAAATATATTATTTACCTATACAATAATTTTGGAACAAAAAATATTTTTTACACATTATTATTACACAGTTTATTGTATATATACATGATATAAAAATTAAAGAAGATTAAGGGTAAAATAGGAAAATAAAAATAGTGTCTCGTATATTAAACTTGTCTCAACTTTTCAAAAAGACATATCGATGAAAATATACAGAAATATTAGATGATGAATAGTTTTAAGGTCCTTCCATCGGTAGCGGGGTTCGAACTCACGACTTTGTGGGTTATGAGCTGATCCCTTTACCAACTGCACCAACCTTTGTTGGCTTAATTTATATTAGTTAATATTTTTAGTTAATAGCTTAATATTTTTAGCCCAACATACAACTTTATACCATGCTTTTCGAGAACATTAATGACCATAACTTTTGCCTTGTCCATAAAAAACTATGTAGATATTCTTGGAGGGACAAAAGTAGCAAGGAAAAGATAGAACAAAACAAGATTACTAGTCATAATAACAATGAATCAATAATCTTTACATAATCATGAGTGACCACATTATGTCATCAAATAACAAAATAGAACAACTTAAATAATATTTAGGGAGACATATATATAGAGAGGGAGTGAGCTAGCTAGGTAGGGAAAATTAAAATCTACGACAACATAGTCCGAACAAGAACAAGAAGGAGAAGAAGCATGGATTATATATTATATTGTATGTTTTAGGTCTCAAGATGCGAATTGATGGCTTTCGGAGTCAGTGACACGGGAGGCATAGTATCTAGCAATGAAATCAGAAGCTTTATTATCAATGCCGGGCTCTCCGACCCAACGCCCTCTGTCTTCGTCGCTGGCGAATATTCTTCGGCCGCTGCTGCTGCCTTCCCAGTAGTAATCGTCGTAACTGCTTCCTCTCGAAAAGCATGCTGTGAATACGTTGCAAAATGATGACCTCTTAGCTCCCATTTAATTTATCTCTTGTTAACAATGATGATGATGATATATGCGGTGTGTGAATTTTTCTTGAAGGATATATATGTGATTAGTTTCGAGTGCTCTACTAACTTTGTGTATGTGTATGTTGGTTGTAAGTAATAATAATGGAGGTGGAGCTTTCTGTATTTATAGAGAAGCAGGGAGCTCAGCTCAATGCTTAGCTTCTATTAAAGAACTTTTAGGTACATGCATCATTAAAAAAAAGGGTACGACAACTCATTTTTATTTTTTAAATTTTACAAATCTTGCAATGCTTTTGGAGCAACAAATAAAGAGAAATATTAGGTGTATAAAACAAACCTAACAAAAATCATAGAAGAAGGAAAATAAACGAGGAGGATAAGAAAAGTAACACCAGGTTAGATTTGATTAAAAAAATAATTTATTTATCTAACATTTTTTAGAAAGAAAAATATTACCTTTTTTTTTTCTTCTACTCTATTTTAGTTCCAACAAATATTTATTTGTATTATGGTCTCTTATATACTATATATAGCATTTTTATATAGATGCTATATATTTGAATTTATGGAGTTTATATACATCAATGTTGAAGGCTAGAAAAAAGGTATTGAATTACTTATCAATGAAAAATATTTTACTTTTAAAATCTGTATATTATAACTCACCTTGTATTATATATGTGTGTATATATGCCCACGCCTTCTAAATATGGTTATGCTAAGTTCACTATGGTTACAATAATAATGTTTAAAAGTGTTACTAAAAATTAAGTAATGCCTTTTTTTTCATTATTTAAAAACACATGTATAATCACCTCTTAAATAGAATTCAACACACACATGTTTTGGTAATACTCTTCATTTTAATTTTTCAAATAAAAAATATTATTGTTAAATAATAAAAGCATCTCCTTAACTTTAATTATATTTTTTGTGTGTTAAAGTTATACAATCACCGTAATATTTATAAGCATATTTTTTTAATTTCATTTTTAATTTGATAAAACCAAATAATTTTTTTTGTCATATATCATGTGTCTCTTATCTTAATCCTATCTAAAAATTACAAAATAGAAAAATAAAGTTCATCAAATAAAAGCGAATAAATTAAATGAAATTCCAATTAGATAATTCATTACCAACACGCGGATATTTCTCCAAATTAGATCACTAGTTCAATTGTTTTACTAAAGGAAAATAAAAATGCACATGGTAAGGGCCGAAGGGGGTAAAGATGCCCAGAAAACATTAAGAATTAAGAAAAGTGTTTATGATATAGTTGTTGTAAAACTGGAAAGGAGCATAAGTGCTGTGGTTCCTCTTCTTTTGAATTGACCACTGATGACCTTCTCTTTCTCTATGTGATAGTGATGTACAGTGCTCAAACTTTATTTGCTTTTCTGTGTTCAGTGTTACGGCTATCACCACCTTTTTTTTTTTTGGACAAGGGCTATCACCACCTTTGTCTCCTCACCAAACTAAAGATGCCTTCTTTTTAGATTTGCTTATAATAATGCCTGCCGAATAAGAATATATATAATCCCTATATGGTTCGTTGAAAGAGATTGATGTAATAATTAATTCAGATCATAGATAAAATCAAATGTTTAATGATATTAATTGAATTGAATATGTCACCGGATGTGACAAAAAATTCGAGTGTTTGAGGTCGATTACATATACACATCTATTCAAATCTCAAACGAAAAAATTTTATATATACAACGAATATATTTTTATAATTGACACAAACAAGCTTTAAAACTTGTTCATTTGCTTTTAAAAATATATTCGTTCTAGTAGTAATATTCTGTTTGTGCACAAACAGAAATCTATATATACAACGAAAATATTTTATAGTTGATACAAACAAATTAAAAATCTGTTCGTTTGCTTTTAAAAACATGTTCGTTCTAGTATTAATATTCTGTTCGTGCACGAACAAAAATCTATATATACAACGAAAATATTTTATAGTTGACACGAACAAATTAAAAATCTGTTCGTTTGCTTTTAAAAACCAGTTTATTCTAATAATAAAAATCTGTTCGTTAGAACTTGGATAAAAATGTACACCAAAAAAAAATATACACCAAGATTAATTTTTTTTTTGAGTTATGCTAAATGTACACTAAAATTAGTCATCAGCGTGCGTATGATATATAATATAGGCTGATGACTTATTTTGTGACTAATTTTAATGTAAAAATAAAATTATTAATTTTTTTCTAAAAAATGGTAACAAAAGAGTCATATGATATGATGGTGCAAGGAAACTTCCAAATTCCAATGGCTGTCTTCCACTCCACTTTGAGGCCTCCGCGGCGCCTCGCCTCAACACTTTGCCACTTTCCGTACGGCCATGTTAGCTTTTTGCTAAAATTCAGTCGCATCTCGCACGTATAATTTTTTTTTTAAAAAAATATATTAAATTAGTTTTTAAAGAATTTTAAAATATGAATATTTTAGTTTCTAATAAAAATTAATTACTAAATTAGTCCCTAATATTAATAAAGGTTAGACATTTTAGTCTCTCACAAAATTAATTACCAAATTAGTTTCGAACATTAGTGGACGTCCGATACTTTAATCTTTTCTTCATTTTCTCCAACGATTAACAGTTCAATTCCATGTGGCACGTAAAGCTACTTGGTCCCCCTAAAGCTTAGCTTAATGTGTCACTAAACAGCTTCACATGTCGCGTTGAATCGAATTCTTAATATCTTAATAGTTGATGAAGAAGATAAAAAAAAAACTAAAGTGGCTGCTATCTACTAATGTTGGGGACTAATTTGGTAATTAATTTTGTTAGAGACCAAAGTGTCTGACATTAACTAACGTCGGGGACTAATTTGATAATTAATTTTTGTTAAGAATCAAAATGTTCACTTTAAAATTCTTTGGGACTAATTTGGGTATATATTCTTCTTTTTAATTAATAATTAATTAATAATTTCATTTATCCTCGTCAAAAAATTAGTATCACTATTTTGGATAATTCATTCTCTATTATCTCACATGTTCTGTTAGTTATTATTTCGAATGATCTATTTTTTATTATTTTGAATGATCTATTTTTTATCAATTTTTTATTATTTCGGATATTCAATTTTTCATCATTTTTGTATGTTGTGTTTTTTTTCCTTCGATTATTGATTAATATTCTATTAGTTATATAATATTACTCATAAACATAGATTAAATGCATATATATATTTATACAAAAATATATAATAGTTGATTTTGTTGTGTACATAACACTTAATATATTTATATTATTGATGAAATCATGAAATATATATAGGATAATTAGATGAACAAATAGTAAAACTAACAAATAATGAATGTCTAATATCCTGTTATTAATAAGAGCATTAATTAAAATATAAAACAATTAATCTTGGTGTACATCTTTTTTTGTGTACACCTCCATCCAAGTCCCAACAAACATGTTTTTACTACTAGAACGAACATGTTTTTAAAAACAAACGAACATGTTTTTAACTTGTTCGTGTTAACTATAAAACATGTTCGTTGTATATATAGATTTTTGTTCGTGAACAGAATATTACTACTAGAACGAACAAGTTTTTAAA
The DNA here is from genome assembly GCA_036250425.1 of Stylosanthes scabra. Lineage (NCBI taxonomy): Eukaryota > Viridiplantae > Streptophyta > Magnoliopsida > Fabales > Fabaceae > Stylosanthes > Stylosanthes scabra. The sequence goes on from JASCZI010000049.1 coordinate 156,253, forward strand.
AGCAAACGAATAGGTTTTAAAACCTGTTCGTGTCAACTATAAAAACATGTTCGTTATATATATAAAAACCTGTTTGTTTGAGACTTAGATAGAGGTATATATCAAAAAAAGATATATATGTAGTATTACCGAATATAAATATATATTAAAAATAAATGAAATTATACATATATTTATGTATAAATATATAATGATTGATTTTGATATGTAAATAACACTTTTATATATTTAACTTTGTTGGAATGTATGTAGGATAATATATGTTAAAATTAATAATAATAACTCCAGAATAATAGACTTTGTAATTAGATGCACTTTTGTTCTTACTCATAGAACACAACAGAGTATTGGATTAACAAATTTATTTATTACATAGTCTTTGTGAAGAATTTTAAGACGGTATCGGTCTTTGTCCCAAACTCTGTGGCTCCTACTTATTACCTTCCCATATATGCTTTAGTCACCACCATCTTGTTCTTCATCTATTACCAATTTCACTTCATTTTTGCAATTCTAGCTGCACCTTGAGTTCTTGTCCCTCTAAGTTTCCACAGTTCTTTTTGCATTCCAAGATTACGCAGTTTCGCATCCCTTGTTTTTGGAATTTTGTTTGTATCACTTTGATTGGGTATGTGTTTAGTTAAAATGTTATTGTTTTGTGATTTGTGCACCACAGAAATTTAGCTCCAATTAATTTTATGTGAAGTTTTTATTTTAATATCTTTAGATTATAATTTAGTCAAGGATATTCTATGTATTTTTATTATATAAGTTATACAATAAAACATCTGTCTAGAAGAATTTGTCTATTAAAAATTGTACATAATGTTATTTATGAAGTGTCACTTGTTTATGTACGTTAAAGATGGACCGCGTACTTGGCATCCCTGCAATATGATAAAGATACAGATATTACTTCTTAGGAAATTCTAAAGTACACTTTAATTTATAGATTTGCAAGCTTTCTTTCTTTCTCCCCTTTTGATATTTGCATTTGCCGTGTATAGTATATATATATATATAAGTATTTGTGGGGAGTATATATGCATTCTTTGTTATCTTTTTGGCAAAGGCAAAGCTAGATTAGCCATCAATGTGAGCAGAGACATGAAATCTTCGTTCTGAGAAAGTTCCCTGCTTCCCTTCCTCTCCTTGTTCCAATAATAATATTATTTATTGAGTGCTCTCAAGCTGTCTTAACTTTATGGGAACTTAGTTCTTAAGGGATTCTTGTTAATACATTCGCGTACATCTAATACGTACAAATTAAAAAATTTGATCAAATACATACATATGAAGACTGAAGAGTATCGTGTACTTTATTATTATATCTTTGTTTAGTTTGGGTTTGATATGTAATGTATTAATCATTGGTAAAGGTAAAGGTACCTCTTGGTTGTAATCACGAATCATTTATTTTATGGCACGGTTTTGTTTTGGCCCTTTGTTTGGGATCTATTCTGTGATTTAAGGGAAAAGTGTATCAGATATGATCAATTCTGCACATCTAGAATCATATAATGGTGTATGCTATTTTAAATTGGTTCCGAAACATTGTAGTTGTAGTTATCCCTTATCGCAATTATATAAAACTCTCATCAAATTACTTATTCTAAAAGTTTAAACTTAAAAGAATAAGGAAAAAAAACCATTAGATTTCTTTATTCAAAAGTCTTTTCTAGCCTTAAAGCATTACACTATGAATAAATTTTTTTTTTTTAATTTGTTTTACTGTGGCTAGAACGACTAACTCTCAAGCAGTTGAGTGGTGCTAGCTTAGCATTCGACAACCAGCCCAACCGATTTTCTGAACTCAAAGCCAACTTCGAACTAAAGTCTGGTTTGATAAACCTTTTGCCGAAATTCTGTGGCAGACCAGGTGAAGATCCTATCAAGAATATTAAGGACTTTAAGGTTATCTGTGCCACCACTAGAAGGACCGGTGGTGATGAAAATGCAGTTAACGCCTTCGCTCTGTCTTTCTTTTTGGACGATAGGGCGAAGGCTTGGTATCACATTCTGCCTGCCGAAGTAACTTCTGACTGGTCAACCTTCAAGAAGAGGTTCTTGGAAAAGTACTTCCCACCTTCCAAGACCAATGCCATTCGTAAGGAAATCTCTGGGATTGCTCAACTTCATGGGAAAACTCTGCACGAATACTACGAATGGTTCAAGAAGTTGCTCGCCTCGTGCCCCCATCATTCTATATCCAATTTCCTGCTTATCAACTATTTCTACGAAGGATTGACACCCACTGATAAGGCAATGATCGACGCCTCCATTGGTGGAGCTTTAATGAACAAAACACCAGAAGAGGCATGGGAAATAATAGAGACAGTGACCGACGCCAACCAACACTTCAGTACTAGAGCAAAGAGTAGAGGCATATACGATGTTGCACCGTCTGAATCCACATTTATGATCAAATCTTTAGCGGATATTGCTGCAATGTTAAGAGAGATCAAGGAAGGGCAGCAAGTGACTCCAACTATATTGAAGCATCAAGTGGACAGCTCACAGCAGAAACCAATCAAGCACAGCGGGGTTTGCTCTTGCAACTCGCACCATACCGATGAATGTTCGCAGCTCCAGGAAGACAACATAGTGGCATCGACTCATAACTTCTTTAATGCCACCGCAATACCGCCCTACAACAAGGAATACTATACTCAAGGGTGGAGTGAAGAACAGCCAAATCGTTGGAGTTCCCAGCAGCAGCAGCAGCTGAATCAGCCAAGACAGCCTTACACTTACAGTCAACCTCAGAACAATCAGAACACCAAATATCAGCCCCCACATAATCGTCAACAATACCCTCCTCCAATGAGCCAAGAAGAAGCCCTTCGTGCCTTCCAGAAAGAAAATCAAGAAGTGAGGGAATTCCAGAAGCAGACAATAACCCATCTGAACTAACTAGCAGAAATGCTACAAAAACTGGTTTGTCAGCAAGTACAGCCACAACCTCAACACCAACCTCAACTGCCTATTGCTAATCCGTTGTCGTCTCAACCTTTACCGAACCCCAAGGGGGGTCTCAATGCTATCAATGACAAACCAGAAAGTGAGGAAGAGGCTGAAAATACAGACGACGAAGAGGCTGAGCAGCGGCTGTATGAACTATTGCTCGAAATGACTGGTTCAAAGAGTAAGGGACATGAGGACAGTGAGGAGATATTGGACTTTTGTGAGGAGTTTGACAGTGACTACGAAGAAGAGTCGGATGAAGAAGGTGAGGCTGAGGACGAAAGAGGAAAAGAGGTTGAAGCTCAAAATGACAAGGGGAAGGTATTCTTAATTAATGCGGTCTTTAACGAAAAGAAGGATGAAGAAGAAATACCAACCAAGTGCGAAGACCCAGGTCCTTGCCTCGTTACTTGCAAGATAAGGGGAGTTGATATCCCCGACTGTTTGTGTGATCCTGGGACCTGTGGGAACATTATGCCTCATGCATTGTACGAGACCTTAGACTTGGGACCAATGAAGACAACTAGGGAGGTGTTCACTACTGCTGATTCCAGCATTGTGGTAGTAGCTGGAGTTGTGGAAAATGTAATGGTCAAGATAGGACAGCTGACAATTCCGAGAGACTTCCATGTTATTAAGCCGACACCAGGAGAAAAGAAGGGGCACCCCCAAGTCTTGTTAGGAAGACCAATCCTAAAAACAAGTGAATTCAAACTGACCTAACATGATGAAACCTTCACTTTCTCGACAGGGAAGACCACAGAGACATTCCAAATTACCCCACTTCCAAAGAAGAATGGTCGTCGGTTGCGAGAAGATGATGGAAGAATGCGTGGCAAAGACCCAACACAAATAGTGATGATTGAGGCATTGATAAGAGAGTTACTGAAGAAGCTGAAAGAAGAAGAAGGCTCGGAAAAGAAGGGAAAGAATGAAGCAGAAGAACTGGAAGGAAAATACCAGAAAGAATAGCAGAGTCAAAGGAAGGGGCTGGATAAGTCAAACATAGAATACCCGAGTGTAGCTGGGATGCTGGACGAGATAGAACAGATTCTTTACCATAGCAAGGGAGCTGATATAAACTTGGTGAAGAATAATTCAAAGTGGAAGTAACAGAACCAACCCCAGCACATCCAACTTAAGGATGTTAAACAAAAGTGCTAGGTAGGAGACAACCCACCAAGGTAATATCTTTCCAACTCTAATCTTGTCTTATTGTTATAATTTCTTGATTAACTGCGCTTAGAATTGGTTAAAACGCAATTAGACGAGTCTTAGGGTTACCAAAAAAAGGGGGGGTCTGATGAGTACGCACCAGATAACCCCTATGCGCACGCACCGAGTGCGCGGGAACAAGAAAAATGAAAAGTCACATGTTGCATACGCATAGCTCCTATGCGTATGCATTCAGTGCACATAGGCCGCGCATCCAGCGCTTATAAAAGGCACCATCTTCCCTCTCTTCTCTTATCTCCTCTCTAATCTCTCCTTAACACTGTACCCTCCTAAATCTAAGGTAAGTTTTCTTTTCTTTACTCGTTTAATTATTTAATATTTTAGTTAATATTAGTTAGTTAGTTAGTTTAGGTTTAATAGTTAGAGTAGTTTATGAATAGTTAGTATGCATGCTAGGAACTTAGGTAGTTAATAATTAGTAATGGTTAGAGCTAGGATTAGATGACCTTTATATATATATATGCTCATGTGATTACTCCTGTGCTGTTTACGTATAATTAGATTAATGCAGGATGTTAGTTCCTATGACTTCAATAGGTTACATGCTAGCTAATTTGAATGATGCTATGCTCTTTTTACATTGATCTTGTATGTTTAATTGCATGCCTGACCAACATGATAATTGTATATACATGTAAATATAATTGTGCATTAATTCCTGCATTAATCAGGTTCTTACCAGTCATAATAACATTATGCAAATTCAACATGTTAATTACTCTATCTCTGAATTATCTGCAACTTTGTTGAATTTGCCTATGGTGTTTGTAATAAAATAACGAACATCACTCTTCCTTTTATTTGGTGTAAATTATCCTCGGCTAAGGGCAAGGGAAAGGTCTACGGACCTCTAACACGAGCCTCGCCTAGGCTTGCCGCACTACGGGCCCAGGTGGCAGCCAGGAATGCTCCCGAAGCACCAATTACACCAGCCAGCTTCGCCCCTCCAAACTTAGGCAGGAAACCTAGGATGCGCGTAAAATACTTCACAGAAAGGAGGATACTGGCTGAACGTGACCCTTCTGCTTACACTGTATCCTCTAGCGCGAATCCAATGGACATAAGCAGTGAGTTAGAAGAAGAAGAGGACCTAGAGGAAGAGAAAGAAGAAGAGAATACAGAAGACAAATCGGAAGAAGCCCCAGAATATATTCCGGGAGCTGAATCGATAGAAGAAGAAGAGGTTCTAAATTATGTTCCAGGGGAAGGAGCAGAAGTAGAGGAGGAAGAAGAATCTGAAGAAGATCTTGAAGAAGATCCGAAAGAGGATCCGGAAGAGGAACCAGTGGAGGATCCCGAAGAGGATCCGAAATAAGACCCAGAGGAGGAGCCTGGAGTACATCCAGAGGCAGAAATGGAGCAAGAAGATGAAGAAGATGATGTACCAGACCTACACCCCGGAATCGCGGATTACGATGAGTACTTCCACGATTATTTTGAGCTCGCTCCTCCTCCTAGCCCATTCATCAACAGAGATTCTGATGATGAGGACTAGGCAGCTTCACTTACCTCTGATGAGGAGGTTTTTGACGATAATTTCATGCTCAAAAAGATACTCTCACCAACATTTTTTCCACATATTTGCTAGTGATTGACCAAGGTTTTCCATGTCTTGCGTAATTAGGTCCTTAATTGATTAATTTGTTAAATTAGCTTCCATATATGTAAATTGTTTGAATCTTCTCCCACTTGGTGCCTTGATGTGTTTCTTAGTGAATTTCAGGCCCAAAGTATAGAGGAAGAGCCCAAGGGAAGCTAAAAAGAACAAGAGAAGCAAGGAGAATGGACAAAAAAGCCAAAAAAAAAGCAAACCCCAACTCAGCATCGACCACGCGGCCGCGCCCTCAAGATGGCGCGCCTGCGCCCTCTTTTCCTTAATATGGAAGTTTTCGTTAGTGGCGCGCCCGCGCGACCCAGATGGTGCGCCCGCGCCACCCGATTTCGTAACGCCCAAGACAAGGACCTCGCGCGCCCACGTGATGGAGGTGGCGCACCTGCGCGGCGACGGCGGAACTCACTTAAATGAAGGCTATTTTGGGGATTTCACTTTTCCAGGCCATGGCCCATCCATTTCTCAAGCCCAATTCGACCTATATGGGGGAGGAACAGCTAAAGCACAACACACATTCTCTCATTTCATCAATTTTAGCCTTAGAGTAGTTTTAGGAGATTTTTGGAGGAGCTCTCAATCTCTCTCATTTTTCTCTGTAGTTTTTCTTCTTGTTCTTCATCTCTAGGAACCCCATCACCAACCAAACTCTTCTTTTATTACTTGTTTTGTGTTTAATTGTTGAATACTTGCTCTCTTTAATTAATGCAATTCTAGTTTCTTCTTCTAATTTGCTCATCTTTACATCTTGCAACTTCTAGTTCATGTTCATGCTCTTTTATGATTTACTTGCTATTTCTTGTTGATTCTCTCTTTAATTCATCTTGCTAAGTTTGTTTCTCTTTAATTGCTGTTATGTCATTAATTCTTGCCTACCACATGTTTTATATTTTGTTTACTTTAATTATGGAGTAGTGCTCTTGTGCTATGGTCATGGGTTGAGATGTGGATGATCCTAGCCACTAGTCCCTAAAGAAAAGATGTGTTAATCCTTGGGTTGGTGCCATTCTATAGACGCCAGGATTTCGCTAGAGAGAGTGAGTCCTTAATGAGGTGAACATGGAGGATTTATCCATGTTCCAAAGACCTAGGACCGTTGCTCTGGAAGATGAGAAGCCTGGGACTTATGGAAGG
>JASCZI010000050.1:11853-36396 GCA_036250425.1 Stylosanthes scabra
AAAAAAAATAAACAAGTAAAATAATTAAAGTTTTTATTTTTTTGAAAAATTATATTTTTATTGTTAAAAATTGGAATAGTGTGAATTATCAGGTAACCACAATTTCATTTTTTTTAAATAAAAGCTACTTGGTTAAGTAACGATTTCTTGTCCACATTTGGCTATTAATAAGTTGACAGGTCCACCTATTTTTTTTTTCCAGTCACTTCACAAGCATCTTGGTAAACATATTTTTTTTCATGATGACACGCCTGTAAACATTCTACCATAACTTAACCAAACACCTATTTCATAAATCCAATCATTTTGTAGCCCAATTAAATAAAATCAATCCAAAAATAACACTACAACAATAATCTCATTTTCCTTTAAGCCCAGGCCCAACATTCCCTTCATAATTAACCTTGCAAATCCTGTAAACCTAATAATCATCCACTGCACACCCACGTGATTTCTTTCTGACGGAACGCTCACTTCCCTCTCTCTTCGCCAAATGTCTCTCTCACACCATTCCACAGTAGCACATACACCTATATATATATCTCTCTACCTACGCTATATAATTCGCCTTACAATAAAAGAATAGTGTATGTGTGGCTTGAAGTTAAGTGATGTGTTTTTCTTTTTTTCTTTTTTTTGGAGCCTAAGTGATGGGGGTTATTGTTGTAACAGTATTGACATTCAAACTATATTAGAATTACAGAATTAGATGGAAAATTAATTAGGCCAATCATTAGGGAATTAAATCATATATTATTTTAATAAACTTTATTTGTTAGTTTCTCATAATATTTCTTATCGAGAAGTAATTTATTACAAATTTAAATTTTATTTAAAAATAATATCGAATTTATAAAACTCAATTCTAATAAATATACCGAATCACAAATAATAAAAATGTGAGTAAAAGAGTTGTGATATTGTTTCTTTAATAATTATTAATCAAATATCAATTTTTTTAGAAGAGTTACTATTTGAAAATTTAAATAAGAGAGTGAGTGAATAAGTAAATATATGATTTAAAAAAAATAAAAATAAAATGAATGAAATAAAATAAGAAATTAAAGGACGAGTTTAACCGATTTAGCGTATAGGTTAAATGGACTAATCCGTTGAATTCGGGTATATATTTGGATAGGATGCCCGGCCCTTTGTGGTAAAACAATAGATGGTAAGGTAATTACATGTAAAGAGAAAATATAAGCCATGGCCCCATGGATGAGGAGGAGAAGTCATTGTCATACAAGAACTACGATAGTGGTCAGAACTACAAAGTCTTTAATATGAGTGTCCAAGTAACTGAAACAAACAATGAGTGTGCCCTTGTTAAATGGACCATTGAATATGAGAAGATCAATGAGGATGCTAACACTCCATGGCCATACTCCTACTTGGAATTTTCAGGAAGAGTATGTACCAAATTAAAGAAGTTAGTGATCATCTTCTCAAAGCATAGCTCCATCCATCTCCAACCATTATAATAATTAAATAGAAAACAAATATATTCTATATTAATCAATAAAATAATAATTTATGTTGTGTTTTGGCATGAGATTATTAAGGTTCGGTTTGGTAATGCTGTGGCTCTCAAAAAGCGGCTGAGCTCTTTGTGCTCTCAAAAAACAACTGATGGAGAGTCACATGATGACCGTTTGGTAAAATAACTCAAAATTGCTCTCAATAAGCAGAAGTCACACATATTGTGTTTGGTAAATCTATTTAATAGTTGCTCTTAAGGTAATAAATTACTATGACGACCTTTTTGTTAATATGTGATGCATTAATATAAAATTAAATATAATTAATGGAGGATAAAATTGATTTTTTATTAAAATATAAGGTAATTCGTCATTTTGCTTTTTGAAGAGCCAGACCCAGCTTTGAAAAGTTACTCTTGAGGGTTCTCAAAAGCACTCTCGGCTCTCAAAAGCTGGGAGCAAAAGTTCCTTGGCTTTTTGAGTTGCCAAACGCAAAAAAGTGGCTCCTATTTTTTAGAGCAGGAACACTTGATCGAAAAGCTTTACCAAACCCACCCTAAATGTATTTATCTAAATAAATAAAGCATTAGTGTAATCATGGATATATGCATTAATGTTTGCTTCATCATTGGTTAATTTTTTTTTGGAATGGAATTATCTTGTTTGATAGGAGTTAATCTGATTAGTCACTGAGTTAGTTATGCAGTTAGGAGTTAGTTCTCAGATTAGTTAGATGTCTCACATTGTATATATTGTGTGAACTAACTTTGTAACTGATTAAGGTTTATTTCATAACTAATTACACAAAATTACTTTCTTTCTCCAACTTTACTTTCTCTCTGTTCTCTCTCTAAGTTTCTCTAAGATTCTTCGTTCTTCTTCTTCTCTGTTCCTAAGCTTCTCTCTTCCTTCACTTCACTTGAATCTGGTACCATTTACATTGCTCATGTATATGTTAATCGTTTCTTGTTCACCGATGAGTTATGTATAATAATAAATGGACATTTCCAGTACTTATATATAAAAGGAAATGTATGAAGTGTGTTTTGTATGGTATCAAGTGTTATGGTATTTCTAAATGTTAATTTTAAATTTAATCTTAATCATAAAATATTAAGGACTAAAAACATTAATTAGAATACTTCATACTATAAAATACATTTGATATGTTTTTCTTAGGCCAGGGTAAAGTAGTACTGTTTTGTTGCTAATGTTTTGATATTTTTTATTTTGGTTTCTAATATTTAAAACATCATATTTTTATTTTAAAATATTTTAATTTTAATCAATCAAGTCACAATTTCAATGTTCGTCTCTGTTTAATTATTTATAATGTTTAGATCTCTAAAATATGTTTGTGTCTCTTTTTCTTAGGACCGTTGTAGACATACATGGCACTAACGACTCAGTTTACCGTTATGGAACAACTAAATATAATTAAAAATTAATATTAAAAAAATAATATAATATAAATAAGGATTATACCATCTTTCGTTCTTGTGTTCCCACCTTGACCAGGAAATTCTAAGAGAAAGAGACACAAATATGATTTATATACTAAGCATGGTAAAAAATTAAATATGGACGAACACTAAAATTGAAACTTAATTGATTAAAATTAAAACATTTTGGACCAAAATAAAATTAAACGTTTTAAACATTAGAAACTAAAATAAAAAACGGCCGGAACGTTAGAAACAAAAATAATATTTTACTCTATAATATATTTTCAATCTTCTCTCGTTTGTTTTTATTTTTTATTTTTTTCTAAAAAAATTTTTTTATTGATATTATTGAAAAAATTCTACTAGAATCAAATAAATTGATCTCATTCAAACTGAAAATTTCTAAATTTTAATGGTGATCTCATATTTAATTTAATAATCATACTTATATAGTTATATTTAGTCGCCAAAAAAGAAAAATATAGTTATGTTTTATTAGTTTAAATTAAATAGTAAAACATTTTTTCCAGAAATAATTTGCATAGTCATACAGAACAGGGAAAAAGCCACAGCCTCATATATAGTGGAACACAACAAAAAATCTTTCTAAGATATGGATTCAATAATTGAGATGGCAATAATGTAGTGATATGTAAATGTAATATATATGAAATTAACTATTTTCTTTTTGAGAGTAAAAAATATAATAACCAACTTAATTTAGTTCTACAATTTTTAACAATTTATCTTTTAAATCATCTTAATATTAGTTTTAATTTTATTGTTAGAGTATGTTATTATTAATTAGTCCCTCAATTATTATATTTGAATTTATTAGTTTGATATTACTCATAATTATAGGATATTAGGTTATTATTGTTCTGATTCTCTCTACATCTATAAATATGTCAGTGCATTGTACTATGTTACACATAACTCTCGTACAATTTCATGCATAAACATTTTTATATAGTGTATTCTCCCTCCCTTTCTAACATGATATCAAGAGCTTAGGTTCTTTTCAAAATTTTTTTCTTTCGATGGGAATTATATATTGGTATCCTCCTTGAACTCTATGAGTTTCTTTGTTTTGTTCTTGGCGCACACAATTTTTTCTCGTGCTATTCTTTTTTCCTCTTTTTTGATCATATTTCCACTCCGTCGTTTTTTACCTTCAAACACACAGTCATGCGCCGCTTCAAGCTCCCTACTTCTCCTCATCTTTACCATGTTGCTTCTTCAATTTTCAGTGTTCATTCTGTCAATTTCGTCTACACCATGTTTCGGCAGTTTTTTGTCAACTGCTTGTGGGAATTCCGTGTCTACCTCGATAATTTCGTCAGTCTTTTTGTAGAAATTTCATCTCCATCTCGACAACTTCGGTAGCTTTTTTGTGGGAGTTTCACTCCACAATGTTATGACAGTTTCAGCAATTTTTTTGTAGTAGTTTCGTCTGCACTCTTTTGGCAGTTTCGTCAATTTCTATGCGTACGCAGCAATTTTGTCTGCACCCCATTCCGACAGTTTTTTCTGCTCCTCATTTTGTCAATTTATATTTTTTTTAAAAAAAATAAGTTTTAAATTTAAGTTGACACTTGAGTTTGAAGTGAATATTAAAGTATATTAATATCAATTAGTATTAATTATCAAATTTAAACTTGTTAACTTGATATTACTCATAATTTTCTCTTCACCTATAAATATGTTAATGCATTATACTATGTTACATACAATTTTTATACAATTTTATACACAGTTTTTTTTTTTTTTAATTTTATACTGTTCCTCCCTTTCTAACACTTATTAACAAATATCTTTTAACACGATCATTTGACAATATTCATATAAACACGTGAATTCAAGCATATATTCATAACTTACAGAAAATGAGATTTAGCACATGATGATAGCTGCTTCCCAACCCCTACTATCTAACAAAAAAATACGATTGAAGACTATTTCTTCTTACAATGCAAAATTTAATACAAACAAAATCACCTGGCCCCATGTTGTTATGTATCACTATTATTTTCATCTCAATTATTGAATCCATATCTTACAACTACTATATATATCTCTCTCCCTAAGTGTTGAGTAATGTTAGGAAAATAATAAAATTAAAATCAATAATTCTATTTTATACATTAAAATTAATCATCAAAATACATGAATATATATAGTTTTTTTTATTCTAATGTGTATTTTATATTTTAATATATATTATACATTAATAATTAATTTTAATGTGTAAATAACATATCCAAAGAAAAAGCTTTTTAAAATTAAAATTAATAATTTTATATGTATAATATAAAAGCTATAATTATATGTTAATTGTTTATTTTCTAAAATTTAAATGATTAAATAGCTAATTATACATCATCTAACTAAACAGTTATGATGACAGTTCTATATAAAGCAGGGTTGTATCATAATCAAGTGTTAAACCAAGTATTCCAGAATTATCAATTCATCAGAAATTTCTCTCTTCTTCTCTTTTAATTTATCTCATATACGTACATGGCAATATGTGGTAAAATAAGTGTTGAAGTTGCGATCAAAGTGGAAGCTTCAAAGTTCTTCCACATTCTGGCAAAGGAATTACACAATATCCAAAACATTTGTGAGAGAGTTCACGGAGCTAACTTGCATGAAGGTGATGATTGGCACCACCCTGATTCGGTCAAACATTGGACTTGTCTAATAGGTAATAATAATTAATAAGCTTTATTAATTACATCAAAAGAAATTATATCTTTTATTAAATTTTAATATAAATTAACTTGTAAACAAATGATTTATTAGTATGTGTTTGACTTGAGATTGCTTTTGTGTGTGTTTTTTATATGTCTATGTGGACTTGTGAGTTTCGAATTATCGGAAAAAAGTTTTATTCATGTCCTGCTTTTTTTCTATAAGCTTAAACTTTTAAAAGAAATTGTATATTTTATAACTTATAATCAAAAAGTTTATAGTTCGATCTTTCGGAACTCCAAAAGAAATTTTTTTTGCATAAGTCAAATAAAAAAAAGTCCTATGTAAAAGATTCACAAGATATATTAGAGATATTATTATTAGAATAAATTTATGTGTATCATTATACACATATGTATACATTATTTAGCAATATAAAAAAATATAAACATTAGCACAAAAATTTACATTTTTTGTGCTAATATTTTATTTTTCCATGTTGCTAAATGATGTGTCCAGAATTATACAATGGTACATCTAATATTACCGTTATTATTAATGTACCTCTTCCTATGTTAGCTTAAAACTTTTGAGAAAAAAATTTCATGATAATTTAGAAAAAAGAAAGAAAAAACTAAAAGATCGATGAATTTCATCTTTCTAATAATTTTTTATAGAACAATGCTACAGAGCCACTAGGGAGCCAATAATTAAGTTATTATTCAAAATCTATATGAGTTATCATTCGTAATTCATATATCCAATGACAAGTTATCATCTAAAACTTATATAAGTTATCATCCGTAATTCATATATAAAATGTGTTGACTCCCTATTTGTCATAATGTATTGGCTTCTTAGTATTTTTCTTTTTTATATATTTGACTATCGGAGATTATTTATATCTAGTTACTTTATTAGCTTAAAGGTGATTTCAATATTTTTTTTGTTTAGATTAAATAAAGACAACATTTTTATCAGGTAAAATTACTAAAAATCGTATGAAAATAATTTGGATACTTAGAGAGTCAATTTGATAAAATATATACAATTTTATAATAAATAAATCTTTACTCTTATAAATTAACAATTTAATTTTAATATACTGATAGTGTAAATATATTATACACATGCATTTAATAACATACGCTAAATCAACAAAAATAACTCTTTTTTCTATCCACCTCGTGATTAATTATCGAAACAAACAGATATGTTTGCACAACTCTATAAAACATTTTATATAATTAATGAATCAAAATTAAACTCATAAATTATTGATAATAACAATTTTTTTCAAACCTAGAATTATAAAGTTTTGGTTATAATCTTATTTAATTCCCCAATCATATTTTTTTCTCAAATATTATCTTCTTCTTCCTCTTCCCTCTTCCTTCTTCCTTTCCCTTTATTTCTTTATTTATTTTAAAGAAAAGGAGAAAAAAAACTGATTGTAATTGTAGTGATGATCAAACATCCTAAAAGAATAAGTAATTTTCTATTTCTTTGAAGAGATTTATTTATATCTTTGGTGGTTAATTATTTACTTATTTATCTTAATAAATTAATTAAAAGTAATGCTAGGTAACCAATAAAAATTAAATCAATATCGGTCAATAATTTAAATTGGATGTTACATGTCTTTAAATTTTAGATGTTCTGTTTCTAAGAAAATATCTATGGAGTTATATATATTTTTTTTTTGACTGATTTGTTCGTTAAAAAAATATTAATTATTTATACTTTTCCATTATTGATTATGTAAAACAATAGATGGAAAGGCAATTACATGTAAAGAGAAAATTGAAGCCATTGATGAGGAGAAGAAGTCATTGTCATACAAGCTCTTCGATGGAGATGTTGGTCTGAACTACAAAGTCTTCAAGGTCAATGTTCAAGTTACTGAGACAAACAATAATGAGGGTGCTCTTGTTAAATGGAGTGTTGAATACGAGAAGATCAATGAGGATGTTAAAACTCCATACGCCTACTTGGAATATTATGAGAAGGGTACAAAAGAAATTGATGATCATCTTCTCAAGGCATAGCTTGATCTCCAACCATTATAATCAAAGGAAAAAAATATTATTTATATTTATAAATAATAGTGAGTAAATATTCCATTTCAACCCAGTTATTTTTAATTCTTGTCGATTTCGGAGGTTAGTGTGTTTAAATTTTTATATAGTTGAGAGTCGATTTAGAATTTTCAGAGTATATAAGAATGACGTAGTTTGAATTAAAAATAATTAGTGAGTAAATAGTATTAGTGTTACTCACTAATAATATTATGTTTGTGTTTTGGCTTGAGGTTAAGTGTGTTTATCTAGATAAAAAAGCATTAGTGTAATCATGGATATGCATTAATGTTTGCTTCAACATCGGTTCATGTATGTAAATAGTTTCTTGTTCGCCGATGAGTTATGTAAAATAACTGGACTACTGGTCATGTACTTATATATAATATATTTCCATTCTTCATGAGTGATTTATGTTAGGGTTTAAAGGAGGCACCCAAATTAGTTTCCACGAATTTTATTAGATTCTACACACATTCATTTTTAATAATTTTTTATTACTATTAACAAGTACTGTACTGTTACAGAATATATACAAGAAGAAAATAAATATAGAATTATTATATCTAGCAAAAAACATCTGACTAAGAAAATTTTAACAAATAGAATGCAACTTCTATATGATGAGTCACTAAATTCTAGAAGTATAAAATAAACGTGAGTAAATAAATAAATAAAAAAGGGTCAAGAGGATTAATCATTCTTGTGGGACTTTTGCATCAACAGAACAATAATGTCTGTCTTGGGTAGATAGAGAATGTTGATCTAATGTGTTCTTACAAACTAGAGGATAATATATGTCGAGAATTTTCAACTTGAAAAAATTAATATTGAAGGGCTGAGGCGGAAGTGGCTTAGAAAATATGTCTGTCAGTTGTCGAGATAAATGAAGAAATAGGAAATAATTTCAAAATTCCAGTTTAATCCTTTTGACTAACAAGATGTTAATTTACTTTTGGCCCTTAAAAAAAATACATTTTTTTGGGTGCTGATCTTTTATTTATGAGACTTCTCGGCCCCTATTTTATTATATTATAAGGGTCAAAATGTCTAACGAGATAAAAGATTAGGAGTTGAAAAGTCTCACAAATAAAAAATAAAGACAAAAAAAATTGTGTTTTTTTTTTATCAATAATCTCATAATTCCTCGAAAGTAATTATTTGGGACTGAATTGGTTATTCACTCTTATTATTGCCACCTCAATTATTGATGAATTGATAAGATAGAAAAGTTTTTAGGCTACGTGTTGGTTTGATTATGAGACTGAATGTATTCGGCCACCTAAAAAAAAATTAAATTTATCCTCACATGTTATATAAAATTAAATTTTATAAGTTTCTTATAATTTAAAATGTATAAAATGGATAAATTTAAATTAAATAAAGTATAATAAAAAAAATCATTACATTATTATTATTATTATTATTATTGTTATTATTATTATTATGTGTAACACTTTTTTTTAAGATTTACAACAGATATGTTATATATAAAAATATTATTTTGTTAAATATATTATTAAAAGTCATTATTGTGTCTATTCATCCACTTATTTATTGTTCTTAACATTTTTAAATATTTTATTTATGTAATTGAAATATAATAAGTTATTAAAAAATAAGAATACGACTCTCTATAGGTTTTTAGAATGTATAGAATAAAAAAATGAATTGAATAAGGCTTATTATGTGTAATAAGATCATGACAAAATATTTTAAAATATTGTTTTCAAATTAATTATTTTATAAATGTTAATAAATTTATATATTTTCTCCACCTTAATGTTAATTATTTTCAAAAAGTGTTCATTATATAATTTATTTAGTCTCATAAATTATCCTCTTCTATAACCATATATGTTTTTACCTTAATGTCACTCTAAAGATGCGTTTGGAAGAGAGATTGAGACTGAAACACTGAGATTTAGAGATTGAAAGTGGAACACTGAGACTTAATTAAGTTTATTATTGTGTTTGGTTTAAAATTTATTAAGAAATAAATATTGAGAGATAGAGATTGAGTTAAGTCAGTGGAGAAGAAACAAATGCCAATATTAGAAATTTTAATATTGAGTAAGAATATTTGAGTAAAAAAATGTTACTAAAATTTCATTCCTAGTCCTCAATCCTTCTTAATTGGAGATACCGAAAATACTAAAATCTTAAAAATTAGACTGAAATTTTAATTTTAATTTTTGTCCAATAAACATAATACTGAGTTTCAGTCTTAAAATCTAAATCCTAGTAGTACCTAGTATTTCCTTGCACTATTCAAATTGCTCTATTCTCCTTCCATCTTTTATTCAGCCTATGTTTGTAACAATTTATAGTATTTTTTAATGTTATATATCAATTCCCATTTCTCTAAAGTATAAAAATTTCATCTCAATATTCATTTAAAATAATTCAAGCTTAATATAATAATAAATAATTATAATTTCTTTTATAGTTTAAATACGTTAATAGCCAGAAAGACACATTATATTTTTTTAACTTTTTATCAAAATTTTCGTTTTGCCCGTATTTTCTACTTCTACATTTTTTATGTCTTTTTTTTTATTATTTATTTGTCAATTTGCATATTTATTAAAGAAGGAAGCAGGATTAAAGAAAGGAAAAGAAAACAAAAATAATGAAAGAAGAAATAGGAAAGACTCTTCTTCAATATTTTCTATTTATTGTTTTATATATATATATATTTTCTATTTATTGTTTTATATATATATATATATATATATATATATATATATTTTTGTTAATCTGTATATTTTTAAAAGAAGTAAGAAGAGGGAAAAAAGGAAAAAAAAGAAAAATAACGTAAGAAAATAGAGAAAAGAAGAAGAAAAAGAACTCTTGAATTTGTGAAAGTTAATTAGACTTAACTTCAAAATTCACTTGATATAATAGACTATTTTATTAATTATTTTTTTTTGCATTTGGTTAAATGATTGACTTTCAAAACTTTTGGTTCATAATCTAATAAATGATGAATAAGACATGAATAAAAGTAGAAAAAAATAACATAAATAAAATAAAATAAGTCGCAGTTGAGAGTAAGGGCCGCTTTGATAATGATGTGGCTCTTAAAAAGGGGCTAAGTTCTTTGGACTCTCAAAAAGCAGCTTTCGGAGAGCCATTATAAAGTCGTTTGGTAAAACATCTCAAAATTGACTCTCAATAAGCAAGAGCCACAATATATAACATTTGGCAAAAATGATTCCTTATTAAAATTTAAGATTAAAGTCATTTTAATTTTGAGCTACTCAGTAAAAGCTCTCAAAAGTCAGAAACAAAAGCTACTTGACTTTTTGAGTTACCAAATATAAAATGATGGCTCCTGCTTTACCAATAAATTTACCAAACACAAAAAGGAAACAATCCTAAACTTGAAAAAAATAATTGAACAAATAAAATCATAACTAAATTGAGTCATAATTTATTATAATGTATTGATTGAAATTACACAAATGTTTTTATTATTAAAATTGTTGAGTAAATAAAATATATATATATTGTTTAAAATAAATACGCACACAAAATTTATTTTTATCCCATCATTCATCCAATTATATAATTATTTTTACAATATATGAGTAACATCCAATTTTGTCATTTGCTATATTTTTAATTTTCTTTTTTACGTTAATTTGCACTCATACCTTGTTTTTTTTTTTCTTTCTATCCTAAATTAAAGGTAGTTATTTGTATGAGTAAAATTTATGTATAAATGCAAAATCTATATAAATCATACGGAAAGAAAAAATCAGCACAATTAATTCAAACAAAGGAAGATTCAAATTAGAATTAATAAAGAAATTAAACATACAAAATTCATTAGAATAAAAAATGGAGGAGTTTAATTTTGTTTTTGTCATTCTCTAGAAACAAATAAAAAAAAAGGATAAAGAATGATTATCTATTCTAAATAACATATTTCTAAATACTGGAAAAAATGCAAGTGATTTTTTTAATTACTTCGTGTATTTGAGTAAAACAAATAAAATGTATGAAATTTGGAAAAAAATTATTATAAAATTAGTTAAAAAAAATCATCAAACACTCACAATAAAGGAGTTTTTAAAATGCAGATAAATCAACATGAAAAAGTGCATAATTAAATTTTTGAAAATTGTTACTTAGCATGAAAATTAAAATAGACGTAAGTGAAACTAAATGATCAAGATTCATGAAATTCCTCCTGTTTTGTAGGAAATCATAACCCGAAATAGAAAATTAAAAAAAAAATAGAAGAAGAAGAAAGAGAATGATCTAATTTTGAATTTTAAAACAACTTTTTTTTTCTTTTTCAAGTGGGGAGTTGGAATGTGGGTTTTCCTTTTCCTATTTTATAGAAATTTAAGGTAACCGTTTTTAAGTGGGGGTAGTTTATGGGTTTTTCAAAACAAATTTAATTACCATTATGCTCAAATATTTTTTTCATAAATTAATTATTGTAGGGCAAATAAGTCCAAAATATTTGGATACCAAAGACTTGGTCAACAAGAGTTTTCTCTTGTGCTCTATTAGGTTTTTTTTCCTCTAGTATTCTGTTAGAGTTTTCTTTTGTGCACTATTAGGGTTTTTTTTGGGGTTTTCTCTTGTGTTCTTGTGCCCGAATAAGATTCTCTCTTGTGCATTTTCTCTTGTACCCTAATAGTGTTCTTGTGGTATTGTGTTAGAATTTTTTCTTATTCATTTGGAGTACTCAGAAGATATTAGAGAATGAGTGAAGATTTGTGTTGAATAGGCTTATTAGAAGCCTATTTGCTCTCGGGCAATGGAGGCTGATTTCAAAATAATTTGGAGCCAACCTAATTGGTTCAAAATGACATAAGAGTATTTTGTAGGAATTATTAGGGTTTTGAGAGACCTCTGACCTTCCATAAACTAAAAGGGATCGGATCTATATATCCTACTCTTCCGAGAATGGTTTTACCTGTGAAACCAACAATCAATCTCGAATGGTGTAATTTAAATTGAGATCTTGTGGTTTCTACATAATCTTACGGATACTATGGTCTAAATATCCACGACTGTCTCCCAGTGCGTTAACATATCTTCGAAGCCACATCTTCTCCAAATGATTTTTGCCTCCGTGTTGAGATCAACCTTGAGTTTCAAAGATATCACCTTTCTTTGTTTTTTAGTATTTTTCTCTTTAATTTTATGTCATACTTAGATATTTAATTCATGTGGAGATCCCACTTTCTCTTGCTTTTGGTTGTCAAGTTGGACCTAACTCATATGTATTTATTTTTTCTATTTAGTGAAATGAAATACAACTGCCTTTGATAAAAAAAAAGACTTGGTCATCATCTTTCCACTCCGTCGTTTTTCACCTTCAAACACGCAGTCATGCGCCGCTTCAACCCCCCTACTTCTCCTCATCTTTACCATGTTGCTTCTTCAATTTTTAAATTTTTAGTGTTCATTCTGTCAGTTCCGTCTACAACATGTTTCGGCAGTTTTTTGTCAACTGCTTTGTGGGAGTTCCGTGTCTATCTCGGTAGTTTTGCCAGTCTCTTTGTGGGAATTCTATCTCCATCCATCTCGCCAGTTTTACTAACTTCTTTGTGGGAGTTTTGCTCCACCATGTTATGGCAGTTTCGTCAATCTTTTTGTAGCAGTTTCGTCTGCATTCCTTCGGCAGTTTCGCCAATCACTGTGCGTGGCAGAAGTTTTGTTTTTACTTCGTTATGACAATTTTATTTACACCTCGTTTCGTTAATTTATTTTTTTTAAAATAAGTAGTTTCAAATTCAAGTTGATATTTGAATTTGAAGGGGATATTAAAGCGCATTAATTAGTATCAATTATCAAATTGAAATTTGTGATATTGATATTACTCATAATTATAAAATATTATGTTATTATTATTTGATTCTTAGTGCATTATACTATCTTACACACAATTTTTATACAATTTTATACACATTTTTCTTTGTTGTGTACTGTTCCTCCCTTTCTAACACTTATTAACAAATTAACACAATTATTTGACAATATTCATATAAACATGTGAATTCAAGAATAAGAAAGTCTTGGTAGTCAATATTACAGAGACAATAGAAAATTAATATTATTTTTCTTTTCTTTCTCTTTTTTCTTTTATCATTCATCACTATTTTTTTAATTACACTCTTTAATTCTCTATTAGTTTTAAGTTGTTTCTATAGCATTATTCTTCAAGAATATATTCATAACTTACAGAAAATGAGATTTAGCACATGATGAATTGATGATAGCTGCTTCCCAACCCCTACTATCTACCATAAAAATACGATTGAAGACTATTATTTCTTCTTACAATGAAAAATTTAATACAAACAAAATCACCTGGCCCATGTTGTTATGTATCACTATATTATTCTCATCTCAATTATTGTGTCCATATCTTACAACAACTATAGGTGTTCAGTAATGCTAGGAAAATAATAAAAATAAAATTAATTATTCTATTTGCACATTTAAATTAATCACCATATATTTATACATAAATATATATATAATTTTTTATTTTAATATATATTTATATCTTAATATATTATACATTAATAATTAATTTTCATATGCAAATAGCATATCCAAAAAAAAAGCTTTATTATTAAAATTTAAATAGCTAATTATACATCATCTAACTAAATAGTTATGATGATAGTTCTATATATAGCAGGGTTGTATCAAGTGTTAAACCAAGTATTCCAGAATTATCAATTCATCTAGATTTTTCTCTCTTCTTCTCTTTTAGTTTATATCATATACATACATGGCAATATATGGTAAAATAAGTGTTGAATTTGCGATCAAAGTGGAAGCTTCAAAGTTCTTCCACGTTCTGGCAAAAGAATTCCACAATATCCAAAATATTTGTGAGAGTTCATGGAGCTAACTTGCATGAAGGTGATGATTGGCACCACCCTGATTCGGTCAAACATTGGACTTGTCTCATAGGTAATAATAATTAACAAGCTTTATTAATTACATCAAAAGAAATTATATTTTTTTATTAAATTTTAATATAAATTAACTTGTAAACGAATGATTCATTTGCCTTCGTTTCTACTTTAGTATGTGTTTGACTTGAGATTTCTTTTGAGTGTGTTTTTTTATATGTCTATGTGGGCCTGTGAGTTTCGAACTATCGAGAAAAAAAATTATTGATCTGCTTTTTTCTATAAGCTTAAACTTATAAAAAAAAAAAAGATTTTATAAGGTTGTATATTTTATTACTTATAATTAAAGGGTTTATAGTTCGATCTTTCGAAACCCCAAATGATTTTTTTTTTGTATAAGTTAAATAACAAAAAGTCCTATATATAAGATTTACAAGACATATTAGAGATATTATTATCAATGTACCCCGTCCTATATTAGCTTAAAACTTTTTCGAAAAAAGATTTCATGATAATTTAGAAAAAAAAAGCCTAAAAGATTGATGACTTTCATCTTTATAATATTTTTTATATATTTGAATATGGGAGATTATTTATATCTAGTTACTTTATTAGCTGAAAAGTGATTTCAATATGATTTTTTTTTGTTCAGATTAAATAAAGACAACATTTTTATCAGGTAAAATTACTAAAAATTGTATGAAAATAATTTGCATACTTAGAGAGTCAATTTGATAAATCTTTACTCTTATAAATTAAGAATTTAATTTCAATATACTGATAGTGTAAAAATATTTTACACATGCATTTAATAAAGTAGTGCTATATCAGCAAAAATAACTTCTTTTTTTATCCATTTCGTGATTAATTATCAAAACGAATGTATATAATTACACGACTGTGTAAAACACTTTATATGATTGTGTATCAAAATTAAACTCATAAACTACTGATAATAACATTTTTTTTCAAACCTGGAATTATAAATTTTTGGTTATAATCTTATTTAATTCCCCAATGGTACTTTTCTCTAATATTATCTTCTTCTTCCTTTTTTTTTTTTCCTTTCCATGTATTTCTTTTCTTTTTTTTTAAGAAAAGGAGAAAAAATTGATTGTAATTGTAGTGATCAAACATCCTAAAAGAATAAGTAGTTTTCTATTTATTTGAAGCAAGAGATTTCTTTATATCTTTGGTGGTTAATTATTTATCTTAATAAATTAATTGGTTGTGTAAAACAATAGATGGAAAGGTAATTACATGTAAAGAGAAAATTGAAGCCATTGATGAGGAGAAGAAGTCATTGTCATACAAGCTCTTCGATGGAGATGTTGGTCTGAACTACAAAGTCTTCAAGGTCAATGTTCAAGTTACTGAGACAAACAATAATGAGGGTGCTCTTGTTAAATGGAGTGTTGAATACGAGAAGATCAATGAGGATGTTAAAACTCCATACGCCTACTTGGAATTTTATGAGAAGGGTACAAAAGAAGTTGATGATCATCTTCTTAAGGCATAGCTTGATCTCCAACCATTATAATCAAAGGGGAAAAATATTATTTATATTTATAAATAATAGTGAGTAAATATTCAATTTGAACTCAGTTATTTTTAATTCTTATCGAGTTTGGAGGTTAATGTATTTAAACTTGAGTCGATTTGAGGTTTTCAGAACATATAAAAATGGCGTCATCGTCTGAATTAAAAATAATTAAGAATTGGATTGAATATTTACTCCATAATAATTTATATTGTGTTTGGCTTGAGGTTAGATGTGTTTATCTAAATAAATAAAGTATTAGTGTAATTATGGATATGCATTGATGTTTGCTTCAACATCGGTTCATGTATGTAAATGGTTTCTCGTTCACCGATGAGTTATGTATAATAAATGGACTGGTCATGTACTTCTATATAATAAAGTAGTAGTGTACTTTTACAGAATATATATACAAAAAGAAAATATATACAATTATTATATCTAGCCAAAAACATCTGACTAAGAAAATTTTAACAAATAGAATGCAACTTCTATATGATGAGTCATCAAATCCTAAAAGCATAAAATAAACGTGAGTAAATAAAAAAGGGTCAAGAGGATTAATCATTCTTGTAGGACTTTTGCATCATCAGAACAATAATAATGTCTGTCTTGGGTAGTAGATGGAGAATTTTGATCTAATATGCTCTTACAAGGTGGAGGATAATATATGTCGAAGAATTTTCAATTTGGAAAGATTAATATTGAAGGGTTGAGTCGGAAGGGGCTTAGAAAATATCTCTGCCAATGTCGAGATAAATGAAGAAATAGAAAATAATTTCAAAATTCCAATTTAGTCCTTTTGACAAACATGATGTCAATTTACTTCTAAATGCTTAATGTGTTCATAGAAAATCTAATTCGTAACTATATGAAGGGCACTTGATTATCACAAAATCGAGCACATGATACATAAATGAATTTTGACAAATTCAATATCCATAGAAGCTCGCAAATTGTACATATAAGAGCACGGTACTCGACTTTGGTGGAAAAGCCAGCAACGGTGGTTTGCCCCGTTGCAGCCCCGTTGCTTCTTTGTTTTACTATATTATTATTGCCATCTCAATTATTGATGAATTGATAAGATAGAAAGGTTTTTAGGCTACGTGTTGGTTCGATTATGAGGCTGTATGTATTTGGCCACCTAAAGAAAAATTAAATTTATCCTCACAAGTTATATATATGTCAGCTATTTATATGTATCTTTATCTAATGTCTCTTGTTTCATATAACATAAAGTTTTTTTTTTTCGATCTTTATCTCTAAAATTTTACTATTTTACTATTTTCAGTATTTGGAAGAAGTGAAAGCTAAAAACACTGAGATTTCCAAAGACCAAATTAGAACTTCAATAATTTTTTGATGAATTCTATTTCTATGGCACCAACTCTACTTTTGGGGGTATGCTACCCATCTTCATATGCCACTGTATATTGTTGCAAATGTAACATGTGAATGAACCTACTATATTTAACACAAAGCCATATGGGATTACCGGATTAGTGATTAATCTAGGCACAATTTACTATGTTATTAACTTCACTATCAAAAAAAAAAAAAAGCCACTATATATGTTATTAACTACAATTTCTATTTTTTTATATGAATAAATATATATTAGTTATTTTCACATTATTTATTTCTTATTTTATATGTGAATCTAATATATAAATTAGTTATCATGTGTTTCAAAAACAAATTTTAATAGTATATTAATGAAAATTTTAATTAATTAACTTATTTATTTAATGTGTTAGCACTATTAAAAAATTTATTTAATTTTAAATATATCAATCTAAACATGAATTATAATTAATTTTATTTAATTTTAAGTGTATCAAAGTTTTAAATTGAGAAACATTTTAGACTGATTACCAATGATCGAAAAAAATTCAACTATTTTGCATAGTCTTTTATTTTCTTATAATAGTTTTAACTTAGAGTTTTATTTGTATAAAAAATTTGTAGGCTTCTTTTTAATTCGAATAGTAAATTTTATTGATGAAAGTAATGTGTACTATATTCTGAAAATAATATAGATTTAATTGGGTTCATTTGGTAGTAAGGTTAAGTATTATTCAAAAGTAAAAGTGGAAATAGAGTTACAAGTAGAAAATTGCATTGCGTTTAGACATTTTTAGTACATTTTATTAGAATTAGAAAAGAAATTAAGTTATTTGTGTGTAAAAAATGTCAGTGGTTTTTTTTATGACATTATAGTTGCGATCATATTGAAAATAATTCAATATAAATTTATTTTCTATATGCATACTTTTTTGAAAAACATGTGATTTTTTTTTGTTCTAACATGAAGTAACCAAAAATAATTTTATTTTTATCCTATCTTAATTATTAATGCAATAATCTAGGTATACATAACTTTCTTTAAAGAAAGACACATGTCTTTTCCAAAAAAAAAAAGGATAAATTTATAAAGTAATATTTTTAAATTCAATGAAATATTTTCAATATAATTAATATTAAATTAATTTTATTATAGTTATTCCATATTTTTATTTATTTACTTATTTTTCTTAAAAAAATAATATACTAAAATTTATGCTTCGTCAATTTTTATGTTGGTCGGGATTGCATAAAGAACGAATGAGAAATTGGATAGGTAGAATCTTTAATTACCTTTTAAAAGTATTATTAAAAAGTAATTTACTAAAATTTAGTAAATAAATAACTTTTTTATATTAGTAATACGTTAAATAAATAAATAATTCAGATCCAAAAATAAATAAATAAATAATTAAAAATAAAATATTATACTTTTAAAATGTGAAATAATTAATTTTTATGTTATATATTCATATATGTATTATGTAACAAGAAATAAATAATGCAAAACTAATTAGTATACATTTATTCGCAGACAAGAATAAAAATTGTAGTTACTAATATAGTAAATTGTGCCTAGATAGATTGATCATTAATAGCAGATGACATTGTTCAATATTATAGGTCCACATGTTACATTTGCACCAATAATCTAATACCATATGAGAATGGGTAGCATCTCCTTCAAATAAAGATGGACGCTACAGAATTTACTTAATTTTTATTCATATATCCTCCAATAATACTAAATTTTCAAATATTAATCTAAAAGCGGCGACTTATTTATAACCGCTAATAAACTGTCGTTATTTGTAGAATTTGTTATAGTGCATCATCTTTTCCTCCTTTTCCTTCTTCAATGATGCATCACAACCACAATCACCATCACCTCTTTTTCTTCTTTCTTCTTCTTTATAACCACCTTCTTTTCTTTTTATTCTTTTTTATAGTGCAGCAGCACCACCACCACCTTACCAGACCACCACCACATTTTTTTTTATTTGGGTGATCTGTAATATTTAAATAAAAATTGTTTCAAATGATCATTTGTTTTTGTAATTAGATGATCAATTATTTTTGTTTGAATATTCACTTAATTGTGTTTGAATGATTATTTATTTATAACTTTTTAGTTATTGTTTAAAAAAAATATTGGTCCAATATTTTTTCTTAATTTAATAATCATAGTTATATATAGTTATATTTTATTATTTAAATTAAATAGTAATACATTTTTTCCGGCAATAATTTGAGTCTGAAGAAAATAGTAATAAAGGAAAAAGCCACAGCCTCATATATAGTGTGGAACGCAACAAAAAATCTATCTAAGATATGGATTCAATAATTGAGATGGCAACAATATAGTGATACATAATAACATGGGGCCAGGTGATTTTGTTTGTATTAAATTTTGCATTAATAGCCTTCAATCGTATTATTTGATAGTAGGGGTTGGGAAGCTGGCAAGCAGCTATCATGTGCTAAATCTCATTTTCTGTATGTTCTGAATATTTCGTTGGAGGAAAAGTGTTAGGAGCTAATATTTAAGAGTCAATATATTTAATAATAACGATGGATGAATTATAGATGATATTTTATATATTTTTTTTGAGTAATCACTTTTATTATGTTTGAATGTTAATATTTTTTAATTTTAAATAATAATTTTTTTATATTTTAAATGATAATTTAATTATTGACTCCCTATAAATTTTTTAATATTATTCCATATCTCTGGTGTTTTTTTAATTCACGTGTTTATAGTGATAATAATATAACAGCTATAATTGTATGTTAATTGTTTATTTTCTAAAATTGAAATTATTAAATAGCTAATTATACATCTAACTAAATAATTATGATAGATGATAGTTCTATATATAGCAGGGGTGTATCAATGCAAGTGTTAAACCAAGTATTCAAGAATTATCAATTCATCGAATTTTCTCTCTTCTTCTCTTTTAATTTATCTCACATACATACATGGCAATATCTGGTAAAATAAGTGTTGAAGTTGCGATCAAAGTGGAAGCTTCAAAGTTCTTCCACATTCTGGCAAAGGAATTCCACAATATCCAAAACATTTGTGAAAGAGTTCATGGAGCTAACTTGCATGAAGGTGATGACTGGCACCGCACTGATTCGGTCAAACAATGGACTTGCCTCATAGGTAATGATAATTAAGAAAAAATCGTCAAAAATACCTATGAAAGATTCAGATGTTGACAAAACTACTTATAAAATAAAGAAAAAAAATTTTATCCATGAAAAATGGGACTATTTGATAAAACTGTCAAAACATCATTAACGAGTTATTAATATTTGAATAATTTTTTGTGACGTTACATTTTAGGTAGTTTTGTCAAATAAAGCTTATCTTTTATAGGCAGCTTTAGTATTTCTTTTAATAATTAATAAGCTTTATTAATTACATAAAAAATTATAGTTTATTATTTTTTAATATAAATTAACTTGTACATGAATGATTATTTATTTGGTTTCTAGTTTATTAGTATGTGTTTTTTTTTTAATCTCTCACATCTGTATGTTGTGAGAGCTTGTGAGTTCCTAACTACTGGAAAAAAAAATCATGTGCTTTTATGACACTTCAGAGAAAACTAAAAGATCGATATGAATTTCATCTTTATAATCATTTTTAGTATATTTGATTATGGGAGATTATTTATATCTTCTTACTTTAATTTATTAGCTGAAAAGTGATTTCAATATGAGCTTTTCTTTGTTTACATTAAATAAAGACAACATTTTTATAACGTAAAATTGCTAAATATTGTATGAAAATATTGATTATTTTATTTAATATTTGGTTGATAACTTAGGGAGTCCATTTGATAAAATATTACAATTTTACAATAAATAAATAATCTTTACTCTTATAAATTGTTGATAATAATATTTTTTTTCAAACCTGGAATTATAAAGTTTTGGTTATAATCTTATTTAAGTCCCCAATCATACTTTTTTTCTCTAATATATATTATCTTCTTCTTCCTCTTCTTTTTTTCCTTTCCATTTATTATTTCTTTTTTTTTTAAAGAAAATCGAAAAAAAAAAACTGATTGTAATTTTAGTGATCAAACATTCTAAAAGAATATAAGAAGTAATTTTCTATTTAAATGAAGTAAGAGATTTCTTTTTATCTTTGGTGGTTAATTATTTATCTTAATAAATTAATTGGTTGTGTAAAACAATAGATGGAAAGGTAATTACATGTAAAGAGAAAATTGAAGCCATTGATGAGGAGAAGAAGTCATTGTCATACAAGCTCTTCGATGGAGATGTTGGTCTGAACTACAAAGTCTTCAAGGTCAATGTTCAAGTTACTGAGACAAACAATGAGTGTTCTCTTGTTAAATGGAGCATTGAATATGAGAAGATCAATGAGGATGCTAAAACTCCATACGCCTACTTGGAATTTTTAGAGACGGGTACAAAAGAAGTTGATGATCATCTTCTCAAGGCATAGCTACTTGATCCCCAACATTATAATTAAAGGGGAAAATATTATTTATATTTATATTTATAAATAATGATTAAACACTTAATTCAGTTTTTCGCTATTTTCAATTTTTATCGATTTCAGGGATTAATATGTCTAAATTTTTAAATAGTTGAAGATCGATCTGAGATTTTTGGAATATTAAGAGTGACATCGTCTGAATTAAAAATAAAATAATCAGATGTTGAATTAGGTATTTACTGCTCATTAATAATTTATGTTGTGTTTTGGCATGAGGTTAAGTGTGTTTATCTAAATAAATAAAGCATTATTGTAATAATTAGATATGCATTAATGTTTGCTTTATCATCGGTTAGTCTTTTGTTGGAATGGAATTATCATGTTCAAGTATGTTTATATATCGCTTCTTGTTCACCGATGAGTTATGTATAATAATTGGACTCGTCCATATTTATATATAATATATTTCCATTCTTCATGTGTGTTTAATTTTATGTTAGGGTTTAAAGGAGATCAAGCACCCAAATTAGTTTCCACGAATTTTATTAGATTCTAGACACATTCACTTTTAATAATTGTTTATTGCTATTAACAAGTGTAGTGTTGCATAATATATACAAGAAGAAAATAAATATACATTAATACATTATTATATCTATCCAAAAACATATGACTAAGAAAATTTTAACAAATAGAATGCAACTTCTATATGATGAGTCACCAAATCCTAAAAGCATAAAATAAACGTGAGTAAATAAGAAAAGAATAAGGAGGATTAATCATTATTCTTGTGGGAATTTTGCATGATCAGAACAATAAGGTATGTCTTGAGTCGATGGAGAAAGTTGATCTAATATGCTCTTGCAAGTTGGAAGATAGTATATATCGAGAATTTTCAGCTTGGAAAGATTAATATTGAAAAATTGAGCTGGAAGGGGTTTAGGAAAGATGTCTTTCGTCAATTGCCAAGATAGATGAAGAAATAGGGAGAAATTTCAAAATTCCAATTTAGTCCTTTTAACAAACAAGATAACAATTTACTTCTAAATACTTAGTATGCTCATAAAAAAAATTGGATTCGCAGATTGTTACAAAATAGAATTGGAGGACGAGCACATGATACATGAATGAATTTTGACAAATTCAGAATTCATAGAAGCTCGCAATGCAAGTTGTATGTGCAAAAGCACAGTCACTATAACAAATCCACCAATTAGCGATAGTTATTTCACGGCGGCGGTTCGTGAAATGCGCCACATAGTTTCTGAATTTAGTGACGATTTATATCCAATCGCCGTTAAATAGATGCAATTTTTTAGCTGTTTTGAAAATTTAACAGCAGTTTTTTTTTTCGATAAGTCTTTGCTCACAAGCACCAAAACGGTAGTGAGACTATATCCAGAGTTACATCCAACAATTTAAATAAACATCAAATAAGAAAAATTTAACGGCATGCAGTTAATATTATAACCGTCAGAAAATGTGAACTTTGTCGAAATTTAATGACGGTTTATGTCCAACCGCTACTAACTGACGGATTTATTGTACTGCGTACTCATCCTCGGTGAAAAGCGAAGAACGGTGATTTGCTTCTTTGTTTTACAATATTATTATTGCCATCTCAATTGTTATTGAATTGATAAGATAGAAAGGTTTTTAGGTGTTGGGCATAGCGACCATGCCCCATGGAGAATTAAAATAGAGAAGAAGGAAATGATCATAACACAATCACAACACAAGAGAATTAACGTGGAAATCCAAAAATAGGGAAAAACCACGGCCGTTGCCAAACGACAACCAAAAAAATATTATGGAACAAGGATTACACCATACATCACAATATTTTCTACTCCGGCACCAAGCACTCACACACTGTTACAATGACTACACCTTCTATACTCTTACAAGAGAAAACTCTAAAGTAGAAGAAGAAATTTAAAAGTTATACAATGTGTATTGACTTGGTACACTTAAAACTCTCAACTAAAGTCTCTATTTATAGCATAAAGGCCCACCCACACTTCTTACACCAAGCAATGTGAGACTTTTAATACACACTATTTTCAATCAAATCCAACATTAGGCTACGTGTTGGTTCAATTACGAGGCTGTATTTGGCCATTAAAAAAAAAATTATCGTCACGTGTTATATATATGCACAACTATTTATGTGTATCTTTATCTAATCGTTTCTAAAATTTTAAACTGTTACGGACCGGCCCAATAAGGCCCAATCTGTGGAATCAATAATCAACTTACTTGGTCCATAAGTCAAGGATCAAGCTAAAAGAGGAAAGATTCGATGAAATCATAAAGAGATCCCATCCGAATCTTAACCACCCGCTACTATATAAGCAGGGGGCAACACCCGCTCAAGGTACGCATTCTCTAAACCCTAACCTCCCATATTGGCCTTAGAATACTCATAATCCTAATTCTGGGATTCTAGTGCTATTCCCTCATCATACCAATCACCTTCTTCGGATCTAGCCCTCGGACTCTTCCGAGTGCTTCCCCTCGGAAGGAACACTTTCTCTCTCTCATTCTCACTGTCTACTTCCTCTCACGACTAAGGTCCATTGGATCAT
>JASCZI010000050.1:41728-63241 GCA_036250425.1 Stylosanthes scabra
CCTAATAGAACGTAGCAGCATGTACTCTTTTTCCTCCCATCTTTATTTTTTCCCAAGAGGGTTTTTCGGATTGTGAGGTTTTAACGAGGCATGTAAGTGTTCCGGTCACCTTGACCGTTACTAATAAACAAGTACTTTATTCTCTACATTCATAATACTTTTCATTTATACTTTAAGCATTATTCATTATGCATCTTATGAGTCTCAGAAAGAGAACAAAGAGCCCGAGAGTCATAATTAAGGCTTTAAAATTAACCCAAAGGGCAATTTATAAAGCGGTCAGAACAAACACCACGACACCTCACCGGATTGATCACCCGGTGCTGAGCTGCAAACAAAAAGTCATGCAAATCGATAGTCAAAAACTTAAGACATCGCGACAAGCAGACTTATAAGCACAATTTAACAAGTGCACCGCGAGGTAAAAGCATAAGGCATCACCCAGTGCCAAAGTGCGAAGACACAAGGCATCACCAAGTGCCAAAGTGCGAAGACACAAGGCATCACCAAGTGCATGTTCCCAAAAGCCAAAAGCGGACGGAAAAGCCTAAATAAAAGGTGCTGAAACGCAAGGCCGAACACAGATGCTAAAATTCGCAGCAAAAAATTTCTTTAAAGACCACAAAGTGGCCTAAAAGAGCAAAATATCCACAAAGGCCACAAAAAAGTGACCAGAATATCCACAAAAAAGCACCCCACAGGTGCCATCCAAGTCAAAATCTAAAAACTATTACAAAAGTTTAAGTGGGGCATCCCCCACTGACTACTGCTGCCTCTCCCGCCATGTCACCAGCCGTCGACTGTAAGGCTTGAGCAGCGGACTCAGGATGTCGCTCTAGCACAACCTCCTCGGGAGACGGAAGCTTCCCCTCTACTTCTGACTCTTGAGGTACGAAGATCCTCCTACCCTTCGGATCCCATCGGGGCTTCAGGGTTATGGCAGAGAAATCCATGCCAGGGCAGAGATGAGAGACTTGGTCCAAGCATATGTCCAAAGCCTCTTGGCACATCTCTGTTACCTCAGATCCAAGCGTGTGCCCGAGCGCCAGTACTCAGATGCCTCGGTGGCCTTGCTCAAATCTGCCTGGCAAGTCTTCAAGGAAGCAGCAAGAGACCCCACCTGTCCCTCCTCGGCTACCGCCCACTTCCGCTCCGTCTCCAAGGACAGCTGGGATGACTCAAATTGGGCTTTCAACACCCTATTGTCTTCCTCCAGCTGAGCAATCCGCTCCAGAGCAAATTGATGCTCCAAGGACTTCTCGGAAAGCTCGTCCTTGAGGGTGTCGGCCTTCTCCTTGAAAGGCAGAAAGGATAAGGCCGAATCCCTTTCCCCCTTTAAGATCTCAATCTGATCAAGGGCGGCCGAAAGCTCTTTCTCCGCCTTTATCTTAGCAGCCAGAGAAGTCTCCACGCCCACATGTTCCATCAGAGCAGCATGAGAACATAGACAACATAGATATGCAACATAAACCAAAAACATTGGGAAAGATGTTCAAGGTACCTGGAGACAAGCAAGAGATTTGGCGTGCAGGTGGTAAGACTCGCCAAGAAGCTGGCATCCTCGTCAAAGCTTCCCGCACGGGAACAGAAGTCAAACCCGCATTGAGGGCCTTCCGAAAGTTGAAATCCTCCGGAAAGGCAACCCTAAGGGGATCGACCTCATGCTCCCAAGTAGAGTCATCCCCGAGCGCCTTCTCAAAAGCCTCATCTATCTTAGGCTTCTTCCTCCGCCTCTGCCGCTGCAAGTCAGCCGCCGGATCCTCCTTCAGCTCTTCCTCCAGGTCCACCACCTTGGTTCGCTCACGCTTCGAAGACTGCTTCTTCGCTTTGACAGCCTCAGAAGCAGTCGGAGCTGGGGGTACCTGAGTGGAAGACTCCAAGCGAGGAGATCCGGCAGCAGCAGGGACGGAAATGCCAGCAGTAGCAGAGGCAGAGGCAGCAACAGCTACAGCAGCAGTCACAGTGGCAGAGGGGCCACCAGACGGAAGAATCGGTCGAGGAACCATCCTAGCCGGATTCGCCATCTTTGCCATCAAGTCATCGAGCTTAGTTCTTTTCATCTTGACGTCCAATAAGTCGTCTGCAAGATCGAAACAAGTCAAGAACTAGTAAAGCAAACAACAAATAGTAATAATAAAGAAGCAACAACAGTTCTTTACCAAGGAATTTTCCAACTTTGGCAGCAGAGCTGTCCAAAATAAACCTACAAGTGAACTTGTTCCTCTTCGGCAAACCGCTCGAAAGAGAAACAAGAAACTTGAAGGCAGCCATCTCTAGTGGCTCCAAGTTATACACAACAAAATCTTTCACCTCCGGGTTCCAATAGACCCAAGGAAAATGTTTATTCTCGTGGTTCAGCCAGAAGGCTTGCTTTCCAGAAGCAGCCAGAACCTTAAAATAATGCCATTTGAATTCATGGATCGAATCTTCATAAGAATCAAACAGCCTCCGGCCTTGGTGTGCCCGGAAGGAGATGTACCCGTAACCGCCCGAAGGAAAATGCACATCATATATATAGAAGAAAAGTCTGATGGTGGGGCGGAAGCCGTAGTGAAGGCACACCTTCTCAAAGGCAAGAATGAAGCCCCACCCATTTAGATGCAACTGACTGACGGCGACGCGACAACGAGTCATCACGTCCCTCTGAAAATTTGAGAATGGGAGCCGCATCCCCAGACGAGTAAATAACTCCTGATACACCCACAAAAAGTGGGGTCCCTCCTCACCCGCTCGGAAGGGGACACGGTCAAACGGCCCAGCGGCCTCCAACACATAGTCCCCCTCCGCCTCTGAATCCTCCATCAGCGGGTAATTGCGGCGGAACTCAGGCAGTGAGTCACTCTCAACCACGGACGGCTGAGTCAACACAGCCTCTTCAACCCAGCCGTAAAGGCGGGTCTCAACCGCATCCAGAGGGCGAGGGACCTTCACCTCCTGGCAAGACTTTTTCTTCCCCATTTCCAAGTTTTCTAATAAATAGCGCCTGCAGTACAATGCAGGAGGCTTAGTTTAAAAAGAAAAAGCAAAAACGGAGAAAAAAGAAGAAATGGAGAAGAAAAAAAGAAATGCGAGACAGACGATACAAGAAGAACCCCCGAAAGCATACAAGCATTCAAAAAGAAAGAAAATAAAGAACAGCGGTACCTATGACAAAGGGTCGCTGGAACAGAAGGTGGATGGATCTCCCTTTCTTTCTTTCTTCTTCGCTCAGAGAGAGTCAAGAGTTTTAGAGAGAGAAGGCGAGAAAGTTCAAATGAAATGGTAAAGTTTCAATTTTTAATTCTCAAGCCTTATTCAATAAGTTTCGAGAATCCAAAAAGGGGGCAAGTACTAATGATGGGACGGTTACTGAAATCTTGAAAACCGCTCCCATTACTTTTTCTTTCGCTGAACGTGCAAAAGTAACCACTCTTTCTGCCACATCAACAAAAAGAGAAGCGAAGCGACATGCCACAAACAGTCTGACACGTAAGCAACCGGAAGAAAAATGGCAAAGTCGACGCCATACGGAAGGCCGTCGGAAGTTCATCAAAACTAATCGGAAATCCAATTAACACATTCATCTCCCGAGGCGGGGCAATGTTACGGACCGGCCCAATAAGGCCCAATCCGTGGAATCAATAATCAACTTACTTGGTCCATAAGTCAAGGATCAAACTAAAAGATAAAAGATCAAGCTAAAAGAGGAAAGATTCGATGAAATCATAAAGAGATTCCATCCGAATCTTAACCACCCGCTACTATATAAGCAGGGGCAACACCCTCTCAAGGTACGCATTCTCTAAACCCTAACCTCCCATATTGGCCTTAGAATACTCATAATCCTAATTCTGGGATTCTAGTGCTATTCCCTCATCATACCAATCACCTTCTTCGGATTCAGTTCTCGGAAGGAACACTTTCTCTCTCTTATTTTCACTGTCTACTTTCTCTCGCAACTAAGGTCCATTGAATCATTGTTTGGTACGTCTGTGCTTAACATAAACTATCAAATAGAGGTGCGTATATAAATAATTATGTATAGTTAATAGTGTTTCATTCTATATATAAGCCTCCATATATAAGGGTTGAACTACCTCTCGTTATTCTATATCTAGCGATTTCTCTACATACATCCATCTCTTGTTTCATATTACATAAAGTCTTCCTTTCTTTTTTCATCTCTATATTTCTATTATTTTCGGCATTTTCGAAAAGTAGAAATTAAGGATACTGAAATTTCTGAAGATGAAAATTTAAAATTTTAATAATTTTTTAATGAATTTTATGGTACCCAACTCTTTTTTTGGGTATATGCTACCCATCCTCATATGGCACTATTATTGGTGCAAATGTAACATGTGGACCAACTATATTTAACTCAGTCAAATGGGATTAGTGGTTATCTAGGCACACTTCACAATGTTACACTATAAAAAAATACTATGTCATTAACTACAATTTCTATTTTTATATGAATAAATATATATTAGTTACTTTCACGTTATTTATTTCTTATTTTATATGTGAATATAATATATAAATTAGTTGTCCTGAGTTTCAAAAACAAATTTTAATAGTATATTAATGAAAACTTTTAATTAATTAACATATTTATTTAATGTGTTAGCACTATAAAAAAAGTTATTTTAAATATATCAAATTATAATTAATTTAATTTAATTTTAAATGTATCAAATTTTTAAATTGACAAACATTTATACTCAATACCAATAAATAAATAATTCAACTATTTTGCATAATCTTTTATTTTCTTATAATCTAAAGTAGTTTTAACTTAGAGTTTTAATTGTATAAAAAATTTGTAGACTTCTTTTTTATTCAAAACGTAAATTTTATTGATGAAAGTAATGTGTACATGGGTTAACCGTCTTTCTTTTAATTAAGGATTGTGATATTTAGTATTTGTATGTTTGTATTGTTTCTGGTGTAAGGTTTGTTGAGTTTGACTTTGTGCTTTCAGCATCAATAGTTTATGTTTGAATCGTGTTTATCTAGAGTAATGTTTAGAAGTGTTTTTCTAGTATGTTAATGTAAGATATTGAGTCTTCTAAACTTGTGGTATGTGCTGATATGCCCTGTCTTTGTATGGAAGACTATTATCTGGTATGACATATCCGTTTAAGTTGAATGTTTATTAATTGGTGCTAGAATCATATGTATGAAAATTATACACATCTGTAAAAAAATTAATATAATTAATCAAAAGGGGCCGAGCAAATAAACCAGAAGGACCAGAGGATGTAAAACGAAAATTGCCAACTAGAAATTCTTCAATTGAGTGCATTGGTGCAATTGAGTTCAAATTCATATGTGAAAATGGAGTCCACGGAAAAGAAGAGGTGGATAAGACTGGTAATGGGTCATATATGCATGCATATTTCAATTATTGTTCATGTAATGTGAAAATGTAATTGGATCTTATATGCATATTCCAATTATTGTTCATGTAGTGTGGAAATAGCAGGTGAATACATAAGCAATTAGAATAGGATATATGTTTGATAATAGCCAAAGCAAGGATATTATGTGCTAGTACTCATTTATGTGATTCAAGGGTAATAAGTGTAGGTGTAGGAGTGTGTGTATGTCTCTTGAGTACTAGTGTTGATGGGTATGATAATTTGCTTTTGTGTCATGACTGGGATTTGATCTTGGTGGCATATGTCAAAAGGGCTAAATTTCATCCAATCTTTTTATGTACTCCATGTACTCTCCTTTTAGGTCAAGAACAAAAAATATTTTTAAAAAAAATTGCGTATTAGAATTGTATAAAAATTTTGTATTATATAGTACAATGCACTAATAAATATATAGGTGAATAAAGAATTAAAATAATAATAACATAACATCATATAATTATGAATAATATCAAATTAATAAATTCAAATATGATAATTGATACTAAATTATTTTAATATATTCTAACAACTATAACCGATTTCGTTTGTTGCAACTAAAAGCAAGTTACACATATGATAAGAGTACAATATTGGAGAAATTACAGCATTCTTGATTTGGCGTGATTGACGTTTGATAAGCTTACAGAAGTAAGGACATTATGCGCAACAGACTCGAAACTCAATATCAAGCTTGTTTGACACATCTTAACTTAGGACTGTACCACTATCTTCAGTCTTTGGATTTTGGATACTATGGTGGTGAATGTTAGTAGAGGAGACCGGAAGATGTTGATGACAATGGTGGTGGTAGAAACGAAATTCATGTTGACATAATGGCGGTGGCTCTGTTGTATGGGTATGCCAATTTTTAGAAAGTACCGGTGTATGCACCAAACAAATTTTTTTAAATACTTTTTGGTATGCCTGTTGGAGTATGACTGAGTACATTTTTAGTACGTTTTGAATATAGCTAGGCACGTTTTGAGTACGATTAAATATACTTTTTGCTCAAATTAATTCGAAATTATGTTATTTTGAGTATTTTTTTAATTTTTAACTTGTTTTATTCTAAAATTGTTTAAATACAAAATTTAACATGTTAAATTGACTATTTAAATGCTTATATATAAAGAAAATTTATTAAAGTAGACTTAAAATATATTACATTAGTTAAAATATGTTATTTATATCTTAAAATTTATAAAATTTGTTCAACTTTAATAATATATACTTACATACTCATACGATCGTATTCCATTTTTTTAAAAAATTTTCATATCTACCAATACCGTACCCACCCGTATCCGTACCCATATCTATACAACGTATCAATGGCAGACACGCTGGTAATGTAGGTGCAGGGCTGGACAGGGGCATTGGTAACCTGGGTAATGGGCAAACGACGTGGCAAACTAGGCAAATTAAGAGGTAAGGTGGTAGTGGTGGACTATATGAGATCCTTTATGTTTTTTCATATTATATAGCATTTTTTTTTTCATTTTGAAGTATGAATGTTTTGTTGTCCGCTTCTGTGAAAAAAACTAAGGTTCTGAAAATTGGAGTTGTCATCAAACCAATCGAAGGATTAGAGGTTTTATAGATCTAATTGGTTCAACTAGATGTTCAACCGAAATAGTAAGGTTGAAAGAAGTATTATTTAAAAAGTAAGGTTGAAAAAAGTATTATTTAAAAGTAAAAGTAGAAATAGAATTACAAGTAGAAAATTACATTGCGTTTAGACATTTTTAGTACATTTTATTATAAAATAGTGTAAGTGATTTTTTAATACATTATAGTTACGATCATACTGAAAATTAAAATATTCCATATAAATTTAATTTCCTTTTAAAAGTATTATTGAAAAATATTTTACTAAAATTTAGTAAATAAATAATTTTTTTACATTAGTAATACGTTAAATAAATAAATAATTAAAAAATACAACATTATACTGTTAAAATGTGAAATAACTATTTTTTATGTTATATTCACCAATGAGTTATGTATAATAAATGGATCAAGATAAGTCTTGTACTTATAATATATTACCATTCTTCAAGTGTGCTTAGCTTGTGACCGCGACCTTGGTTGGATTGGCAAATGAGGAGGTTGCCTCATGGTTCGAAACTTAGGAGTGGCTGAGATTGTAATGGGTATGTGAGTGGTGAACTTAGAATTGGAGGTTATTCAATTTATCGACAAAAAAAAAGTGTGCTTAGCTTTATGTTAGGTTTTAGAGGAGATACTCAAATTAGTTTTCATGTCTCTTGTGCTCTAGTGTTCTATTAGAGTTTTCTTTTGTACCCTATTAGAGTTTTTTCTTGTACTCTAGTGTTCTGCTAGAGTTTTCTTTTGTGTCCTATTAGGGTTTTTTATTTTATGCCCTAATAAGGTTCTTCTGGTGTTCGATTAAAATTTTCTCTTGTTCATTTGGAGTCAGAAGATATAAAGAAAGAGTAAATATTTGTGTTGAATAAGCTTATTAGAAGACTCTTTGCTGTTGCATCCTGAACAATGGAGGCAGATTTCAAGATAATCTGGTGTTATGATTTGGAGAGACCCCTGACCTTCCATAATCTGTATATCCTACTCTCCCGAGAATGGTTTTATCTATGAAACCAGCAATCAATCTCGAATATGGTGGAATTTAAATTGAGATCCTGTGGTTTCTACATAATCTTAAGGGTATTATGGTCTAAGGAAAAAATATCCACGACTGTCTCCCAGCGCCAACATATCTTCGAAGCCGCATCTTCTCCAAATGGTTTTTGCCTCCGTCATTGAGATCAACCTTGAATTTCTAAGATAACACATTTATTTGTTTTCTTTTAGTATCTTTCTCTCTAAGTTTATTTGATATTTACATCTTTAATTTATGTGGAGATTCCACTTTCTTTTGCTTTTGGTTATCCAAATTGGATCCAACTCATATGTATTCATTTTTTCTATTCAATGAAATGAAATACAACTGCCTTTGATAAAAAAAAAAAATTAGTTTCCATGAATTTTAGATTCTATGCACTTTAACTTTTAATAGATTTTTATTATTATGGAAATCTCCCAACCTCCTTACCTATGCAAAGAAAATCTCCCAACTTCAAACTATTTTTGTAAAACAACGGTAAATTAACATGGTCATAATAATAAATAAAAAACTGCTTAAATTTTTGCGATGGTTATATAATTGTCGCCAATTAAAATGTCACTAGCACTTATTGACAATTGCTGACAAAACTATCACTAATTCGAGACAGTTTTTGTTAGTATATTGTCACATATTAAAACCGCCACAATTGAAAATATATACCATAAGTCCATAACTAAGTTATAATTGCCTTTAATTTGTAGTAGTTTTTCGGTATTTAGTGATAATAATTTAACCCCATCATTAACAATTAGTTTTTCATTTTTTGTTATAATGTTAAATTTTGATCGGCTTATAAAATATCTTGCTAACTCCTCTCTCCTTCTCTCTCATCAAAGCTCGGTTCATCTTCACAAGCAAGAGGGCCACCGCCGCTCAGCCCAAAGGCGGTGGCCCTCCTCTTCTCCTCTTGGTTTTTCCGTTCTCCTTCCTCTTTTCTCCCCCTCTTTTTCCTTTTCAATCTCCTTTCATCCTCTTCTTTACCTCTTTTCTTGGTTGATTTCTTGTCTTCTATCTTGTTTTTTCCCGTCCTTCTTTTTCACTTCCAGATGTTTATTTTCCTTTTCCTTTACTGTTTCAGCTTAGATATAAATCTGAGATCCAAATTTAGATCTCAAATAAACTCTTTATGGTGTTTTTCTCCCCATTACGTGGTGCTTTTGTCCTTTTGTGGCTGATGTTGCTGTGATGGTTCAAATCTTGATGGATCCAAGAGGAAAACACCAAGAAAAATGTTTTTTGTTCGTAGAAAAAATTTTAGATCTGAAAAATATTCAGTTTTATGTAAGGAAGAAAGAGAAGTATCCTACTGTGTTGCAGTGAACACGTATGTGTAGATTCAGAAACAAAGAAGAGATTTGGAGTTATCTCAATTTCTACTAATTAAGATCTTTAATGGTCAAATATTGCGCATTCTCTCAAACTATAGTTCAATGTATAGGATATGTATTTTCTTTTTCTGAACGTAGAACTAATGTTGTCAATGAACATGCTGATCTAATGGATAAAATCAGTGGAATAAAAGAATAATAATTGCATCAGCCTTTTTGAGGAGAAGTAACAACTAATCATTAAAATAAGGAAAAGTTTGGCAATAGTTATAATTTTTAAGTCATAGGTAGGTATGATTTTTTTTTATTTGAATTTTTATTTTTATTTATTAATTACTATTGATTTAATTATATAATATATAATAAATATTATAATATATAATTATAAATATTATTTACATAAAATTATATATATTAAATTAAATATGATAAATTTAAATTATGACTCTTATGATTACGTTGAGAAGTACTAATATAATAAATATTATAATATATAATTATAAATATTATTTACATAAAATTATATATATTAAATATGATAATTTTAAATTATGACTCTGATGATTATGTTAAGAAGTACTAATATTATATGGAAAATTAATTATGCTAATAATTAGGGAATTAAATGATATATTATTTTAGTTAGCTTTGTTGGGTTCTCATCGTATTCTTCGATCCAAAAAATTAAAGACTAATTTATCGGATATTTAAGCTCCCCTAATAATTTTTTTTTTTTGGTGACTAGCTTCCCTAATAATTTGTCACACGTATTCTCTCTCTTACATACAAATGCCAATATAAATTGTCAAAGAAAACTATAGATATTTCAACTTTTTTAATATATCTCGATTGATCTGCCGTACTGTTATTATCTTTAAAAAAAAAAAGTAATAAATAAATAAGAGATGAAGAAGTATATGGAATAAACAAACAGCACGCTATCTTTAGAAAATAACACGTTATTATTATTAAAGTAACGCGTGAAACTTCTCTCAAGTAATTCATCGTTTTTGTTGAAAGGTGATTATTGTTCTTATAAATAAATAATAATTTTAGGTGATTAAGTATTTTAATTAATAAGTCAAAGGAAGTTATTTTTATCATCACCATTCTTCTATGTCTTCTTCTTAAATTTATGTGTAAGAATGATTGTGTATTTATTTTAGTGGATTTATGTTAGTTCAAAGGAAATTTTGGTATTCCAAATTGAAGTAAATTCCTATACTAAAAATAAAATATTATAAGAATATGGTGTTTCAACAATATTCCTATATTATTTCAATTTTTGTGCTAAATTAAAGTTAATTCCTATACATTTAAAAAGGGTTAATTATTATATTAACTTTTATAGTTTCACTCAATTTTTATTAGGTTCCTACATTTTTTGTTTTTTATTAGGTTCTTACGTTTAAAAATTATATGAACTATAGGGAGTAACCGGTGGTGGTTAAACAATATTTTTATTCTAAAAAAATTCAATTCCTGTACCAAATAAAATATCATTTCGATATTAAATAAAAATTTATTTATCTGCTATGTTAATATTTGAATGAGATTAATTTGACCGAGATATTATAGTTTTGTTTTTTAAACGTCAAAATTATGAATATGATATTAAATGGTTGTTATAAAGTTGTATAAAATTTAATAGTTGAAAACCATCATTTTAACATATCTTTTGTTTAAATCCTTTGTTATATAACTCAACCCAATAAATGGGTTAAAATAATAGGTAATGTTAGGTGTACACTTATTTTATCTAATTAAGTCGTTAATTTTCATATCAAATAAAAGAATCATTTTGATATAAGTAACACAAAAAATAACACATAAATAATTTTTTATTTGACATTGAAATAATCTTTTATTTATAATAGAAATGAATAAATTTTTTTTTTATGTGCACAAGAGTATCCACCGGACCGAAAGTCCAATGACTAATCTCTCGAGTACTGCAGAGGCAAAATAGGCAACCCTCCCAAGCAAGCTTGCTCAATTCCCATTATTCCGGGAGAATCAAACTCGGGAGAGATGGACTTAGTTGACAAAATAAATGTCCACCTAAAATTATTATAACACAATATTTGTGTGAAATCTTAATTCTTTATTTAGCGTCGCTAAAATTTTTCGCCATAGTTATATAACTATCCCAATTTAAGCATCACTAGCACTTATTTAAGTTTAGACAATTATTGCTGACAATAGCATCGCAACACTTTTTTTTCAAATATTTTGTGACGAAGTCGTCGCAATTGAGAATATCATAGCTAATTTGTAACTGCATCTGTATTGATTTTTCTATATATTGTTAGGGATAATTTGAAACCATCATTAACAATGAGTTTTTCTTTTCCTATAATATTAAATTTTGATCGACTTGCTATTGACATATCACATTCCAATCAAATATATTCACTTCTTAATAACATAAAATAAAATATTCTTATATAATAAAGATGATAATGCTACATGTATTACTGTATACCTTAATACATCTTATTTATAACATAAAAAATATAAATATTAATATAAAAAATTTATAAAACATATAAATACAACATACGATAATATAAAAATAGTGTATCTTAACATAGAAATTAAAATAAAAAAAATAAAGGTATATAGAGATATACATATACATATAGATTAACTAGAATAAAAATTTCAACTAATTCATTCATTATTAGTTAAAAGGCATAGATTAAAAGCTTTCTATACATCAAAAGACTAATATCATTAAAACTTTCAAGTCCCTATACTACTCTAGTAAATATGTTATTACTTCTGATGT
The DNA here is from genome assembly GCA_036250425.1 of Stylosanthes scabra. NCBI lineage: Eukaryota > Viridiplantae > Streptophyta > Magnoliopsida > Fabales > Fabaceae > Stylosanthes > Stylosanthes scabra. The sequence goes on from JASCZI010000050.1 coordinate 53,897, forward strand.
GGTAAATGGTAATCTTAGTTAATCAAATTTAAATAAAGAAAACCACAATTAAAAAAAATATACATGCATCACATGATGAACAGGATCTAAATTCTAAAATTAAAAAAACAAGAATATATCGATTGTGAGTCATATTTGTGAAAAGAGAAGCACTTGTGACTTAATATACTTGATCACCATGATAGATAAATTATGAATGATAACTCATATTTTTGTTGGTGATTATTTTTATTATTCTGTTTAAATGGTAACTTTTTTTTAAAAAAAATTAAATGATAACATTTTTTAATTTTAGATGATATATAATTTAATTATTAACTCTGATCTTTAAGAGACCTAATATTAATTCTGTATAAACGCAATAATATTATTTGTAGATTAGAAAAGATAGCTGGTGGGCTATCTCAAATCTCGATGTTAAATTTAATTTATTATTACGCTTGGATTAAATTATGAACTCCATCATCTCTCAGCCTATTATATTCATTTTCTTTTCTTTATAAATTTAGAGAGTATACATCCTAGGATGCATGTTAAATAAATAATAGGGGTGGGCAAATAACATCACTTTCTAATAAAAAAATAGTTCTTAGCTCTTTCGATTCCCTATATAAGGTTCTATAAGGCTGAATAAGTTTCCACACCTCTCATTATCCTAATTAATAATCTATCTTGCTTCATATTATCTATTATTTGCTTTTCTTGAAATTAAGATGGCTCTGTCTGGCAAAATTATTCTTGAAGTTGGGATCCAAGTTGCAGCTGCAAAGTTCTTCGACATTTTCACAAAGCAATTGAGAAATGTCAAAGACATTTGTGAAAGAGTTCAAGGAGCCAGGTTGTATGAAGGTGGTGATGATGATCTGTGGTATAGCAGTAATTCTGTTGTCCAATGGACTTCTATCGTAGGTAATAATTATTTAACTAATTGTTTTTCTTTCATAATTATTGTAAGTCTCACATTTACGACCATAAATAAGGACTTTTGAGAATTTATAAATGTGAGGCAATCATCATCTTATAAACTAATTTTTGGGATTGAATTAGACCCACCTAATATCAGTTCTAATAAAAAACTCATGATATATATGCCACTTTTAAATTAAAAAAAAACTTATATATATATATATATATATATAATTGGGTAATGCTATTTGAACAAGTGGTTTTGGTCAACTAAGTGAAACCAAGTGATTTATTTTTATACTAAATAGAATATTATTTCGGTGTCAAATAGTATAAAAGATATATATCTAAATAAAGTTCTATTTGACACCGAAAAAGTCTTCTATTTAGCATAGAAATAAATCATTTGATTACACTTGATTCGTCAAAATCACTTGTTCACATAAAATTATTATATAAAATTTTACTTTATATTAATTTTTTTTTTGAATTTCACTCTAAATCTTTTGGTTATAAAAATTCTGATATTATATTACGATGCCAATTTTATTCTCGCGGTTTTAATTACCTGAGATGAAAATAAAAACTTAGGCTTATCTTAACGAAATGATTATAATGGAAATGCAGGTGGTAAGGCCACTACATATAAAGAGAGAATTGAAGTGATTGATGTGGAGAACAAGTTAGTGAGATTCAAACTGTTTGATGATGATATCACTGAGTCCTATTCGAACCTTGAGATAACCCTTCAAGCAAGTGGGTTCAATGATCGTGGTGGTTCTGTTACATGGACTATTGAATATGAGAAGATTAATGAGGATGTTGTTGCTCCGTTTGGCTTTGTGGAACTCCTTGACATAAGTACCAAGGATGTTGTTCTTTATCTTCTCAAGGCATAGCTCCAACTATCATAAGGGAAAAAAATAAAAAATAAATATAAATGAACTACTAAATAATAATGATATTGCTTGGCTACATTTTATGTTAAGTTAAGTGTGTTTATTTATCTGATCTAAATAATGTTTGTTTCGGTTGTCTTCTACGATGTTGTTGAATGCATTTGAAGGGATTCATTACAATGTAAAATATGTATTTATTGTTTTCAATTTCTTTCACGTGTGTTTTAATTTATACAAAGTCATCCATGAAAAATGAGTCCGTTAGAGTCTATACGATTATATATCAATTAGAGTAAATGGATAAACAAAAGAGTATATTAAAAGTTTTGAGATCGAACAAAAAAATCGAATGAACAAAAATACACGTCAAAGATAATTATTAATAAATAAAAATAATATATCATGTATATTTTTATCCTTAACTAATTATTTTTAGAGTATATTTTTGTCATTTCGAATTTTTCTGTGAAGTGAAGATGATTCTTGATGAATCTTGAAAAATAAGAGAGAGCACAAAGAAATTGCAAAAAGTAGTTCTGAATTATTATTTAAAAATTATGTAACAAAACTATTGATTACATTGTACTTATTACATTGTTAGAAAACCTTTTCTTCTTTTTTTATACAGATTGGATTTGTAGTTTTTCATTTGTTATTATTCAATTATTAGCAATATGGGCTAATAGATTAGAGCCCAAGAACCGGTCCATGAGTGTCCAAGAGAGAGAAGTCAGATTAGGCGTTGTTTAGCTTAACCCTAATCGACACTTCTCTGCTTCTCTCAACATTTTCGTATGTACTTTTGTATAATAAAAAATATTTCTCATGCACTTTTCTCCGTTTAGTCTATCAATGAACATGATTTAATGGATAAAATAAGGGAAAGAAGAACAAGAACAATTTGCATCAGCTTTTATGCGGAGGAGTAACAATTAATAATTAAAATAAAAGGATACTGTATATGCAGATAAATAACAATATTGATATTGAACCTATATTAGAATTACAGAATTAGATGAAAAATTAATTTGAAGAATCATTAGGGAATTAACGATATATTATTTTAGTTAGATTTGTAGAATTCTCACATGCATTATTTCTAAACTAAAAGATTAATAAGGATTAATTTGTCGCCGTTGACCAATAAATATTATTATGAATATTTCATTATTGAATTCACGTGTTTATATTAATGTTGTTATAAAAGAACACTATGAATTAAACCAAACCCTAAATTTTATTATATGCAATAAACAAACAACCCGCTACCTTCAGAAAATAGGAAATTTCTCTTAAATAATTGTTTTTGTTGAATGGTGATTAATTATTATTATTAATATAAATAAATAATAATTTTATATGACAAAGTATTTTAATCTAACCAAACCATTTTTACTACTTCTTGGTTGTTGTAGCCATATTCATCATGATTATCATCTTCTCCTTTTTTCCTTCTTTATATTTCTTCTCCTCCTTATTCTTCGTCGATTTTCTTTTTCGTCATTATATTATTCTTTTTTTTCTCCTCCTTCTATATCTTCTTCTCAAATCGATTGATGTATGAACAATAATTATATATTTATTTTAATTTAATTTGTATTTAGGTTGAATGATATATTATCATTATGATGTATTATATATTTATTTTAATTTGATTTGTATTCAGGTTGAATGATATATTATCGTTACCAAATTGAAGTGAATTTTTATGCTAAAATTAAAAGATGGAATGAATTGAATTAGAGTGTTTGAACTTTGAACGATATTTGTATGCCAACAAATAAACTTCACTTTTTGTGCCAAATTGAAGTGAACTTCGTCGTATGTTAATAAAATTAAGAGATTGTATAAAATAAACTTTTAATGTTTAAGTGATATTCTTATAAAAAAAAGACTTTAATTTATATGCCAAATTTGAATGAACACCTCTGCTAAATTTAAGATATTATATAAATTGAACCGGTGGTGTCTAATGATGTTCGTATGCCAAATAAATTTTAATTCCTGTGCCAAATAGAAATTAATTCCTAGGTTGAATTTAAAAGATTTCTTCTTCCTTCCTTTTCTTTCTTTTCCTCCTCCTTTTACGTATTTTTTTACATTATTGTCGCCGTCGTCGTCGTTATAATCATTATCCTTTCCTTCATCTTTAGAAAGGTAGTTAGAAAAGTTAGTGAATTAATAAGGTTATGAGTAGTTTCAGGAATGAAGTTATGATGATATATAGTTCTATATATAGGAGGGGTGTATCAAGCGTTAAACCAAGTAATCCAGAATTTTCTCTCTCTTCTCTTTTAATTTATCTCATTACTGCTTATGTACTTATATATAATATATTTCCATTCTTCATGTGCTTTTTTTTTTGGTCAAGGTCAGGGCCATAAACAGGCCAAAAACCAAAGATAGTTAGGTGAGTTACAATATTTAGCAATAGATTACAAAAACTTCCCAGATTAGTTTCCATAAAATTTAGATTCTAGACACCTTCATTTTAAAACACAACATTTTTTTTGGGATTATTATGACAGTATAAATTAACCGCCATTATACTTTGAGACAAAAATTCTAAGAAACCCCGCAATGTATGTGACTTTGTCATTTTAGATATTATTATAATGGTTTTAATCACATCCCTTAATATAAGCAGTAAGTGGTTTAAGAGTTACTTAAATATCTAGTCCTAAGTTTGAACTTTGAAGGGACATGCATACAATAAGAAATATAATCACATTAAACATTCACTCAATAAGGCGTAAGAAATTAATTTGAATCTCCCGAGTCTAGCTAAATACCCTCCACAAAAAATATTATAGTTGTTTTTTTTTTATCGTCACAATTAGAAATATATGATATTAAATGCCACTTCTAAAGTTGTATAAAACAATTCTTGTCTTCTTTATTGTGAGTAGGGCCGTCAAAATGGATCAAACCCATCGGATCAGCCCGTTTATCTGTCTAAACGGACGGGCTTTTATCTCTGAACCCGGATCGTTTAAAATCCAGACTTAAAGGGGCTAGCCCGTTTAACCCGAAAAAATTTGGATTTAAACGGGCTAGCCCATTTATTTAATTTTTTTAAAGAAATAGCATTTTCTTTTTATATTTCATCTCATTCGACTCAAAACCCGACTCATCAACTAAAAAATTCTAATTTTTAAAAGATTTTTTGGCTAAAAAAATATATTTATTTGTCAAAAGTAATATTTTTGAATTAAAAAATTTTTAATTAATTAAACAGGTCAGCCCGTTTACCCGTTGTGCTGACTATAAATGGCCGGACTAGAATTTTTCTAGCCCGTATAAAATCGGCTAAACGGACTAGCCTGTTTAAACCGTGTGTTAAATGGGCCAGACCCGTCCGTTTGCCAGCCCTAATTGAGTCAAATTTTCTATGCTCAACTTTTTTATTTTTGTACTAAAAATTTCTCTATTATATTTTATTATTTATATGTTTGACTTATGTGTTTATTAATTATAAAAATACATGAATTGATGCATGGATATGTGTACATATAGAATTATTTTATTGACTATTTTAAACAATTGCTGATAAAATTACTGTAAAATTGGAATACATTTTTGCTGCTATTTGACGATTCCAAACCGTCATAATTGAGAATATCATAACTATGTTATATCTACCTTATAGTGGTTTTTTTTTCTATATTAAGTGATAATTTTAACCCCTTATATTAACAATAAGTTTTTCTTTTTTCTATTATAATATTAAATTTCGATCGACTTGTTACTGACATATCACTTTCCAGTCAAATATATTCATTTATTAATAAAATTAAATTAAATTTTCTTGTATAATAAAAATCCAATTCACTCATCATTAGTTAAAAGGCATGGATTAAAGCTTTCTATGCACATACCAAAACAATAAAACTTTCTATACATCAAAAGAATAATATAATCAAAACATTCAAGTCCCTACTCTAGTAAATATGTTGCTTTTGATGTGGGAGCTGTTAAGCTTAATTAGTTAATTAAATTTAAATAACGAAAAGAAAAATTAAAAAAAATGCATGCATAACATGATCAAAAGGATCTAAAACCTAAAATTAGAAAACAAGAATATGTCATGTGTCATATTTTTAAAAACAATAATACTATTATTAGTAGCGTGTTGGATCAAATTATGAACCCCTATCATCTCTCACGCTTGTGAATTTTCTTTTCTTTTAAATTTAAAAAGTATATATCTGAATGCATGTTGATTAAATAATAGGATGTGTAAATATCACTTTCTAATAAAGATAATTAAAATTAAAAAAATTAAAAATTAAAAATTAAATATTTTTATTTAATAAATAAAGATTAATATGTATACATTAGTAGTCCTCTATTATTGTTGTTGTTATTTACTTGAAATATAATAATCCTAAATATATTATTAAGGAGCATAACGTTTAGAGAAAATTAAAGTCTCATCATTTTAATAAAAATAAAATTGAGCAGGCCAAGCAACTAATATAATATATAATTCTATCAATTCAATAATTGATATGGCAAGACACTAAGAAAAATAATTGAGGTGGCATAAAATATATCAATATACAGTTCTGAGCTCTTTCCCTATATAAGGTTCTATAAGGCTGAATAAGTTTCCAAAACTCTCATTATTATTCTAATAAGCTATCTACTTACTTCAGATTAACTATTATTATTTGCTTTAAGTTTCTTGAAACATGGATCTGTCTGGCAAAATTACTCTTGAAGTTGGGATCCAAGTTCCAGCTGCAAAGTTCTTCGAAGTTTTCACAAAGCAATTGCACAATGTCAAAGACATTTGTGGAAGAGTTCAAGGAGCCAAGTTGCATGAAGGTGATGATGTGTGGCATAACCATGATTCGGTTAAACAATGGACTTGTGTCGTAGGTAATTATTTAGCTTCTGTGTTTTCTAAATTTAAATAATAAAAAATATCAATAATTAATTGTTTTTATTTCATAATCTTGTGATATATACAACTTTAAAAAAAAAAAAAAATCTAACAAACGAAAAAGAAAAGACACATGAATGATTATATCTCTAACGTTTTATGCTAAATTCATTTTCTTTTAGGGTCAACTCTAAACCTTTTAGTTATAGAAACTCCGGCATCATGTTATAATGTCAATTCTAATCTCGCAGTTTTAATTAGTTTGGATGAAAATAAAAAATTTAGGGTTATCTTAATTAATTGATTGTGAGGGACATGCAGGTGGTAAGGCCACTACATATAAAGAAAGAATTGAAGTGATTGATGAGGAGAACAAGTTAGTGAGATTCAAAGTGTTTGATGATGATATCAATGAGCACTATAAGGACCTTAAGATAAGCCTTCAAGTGAGTGAGAAGAATGATGAACTTGGCTCTGTTAAATGGACTATTGAATATGAGAAGATTAATGATGAAGTTGAAGCTCCCTATGGCTTTGTGGAACTCCTTGACATAAGTACTAAGGATGTTATTCTTCATCTTCTCAAGGCATAGCTCCAACAATCATAAGGGAAATAAAAAAATATAAATCAACTACTAAATAATAAGGAGATTGTGTAGATGTTAAGTGTGTGTTTATTTATCTAAATAATGTTTGCTTCGGTTGTTGTCTAAGATCTTGTTGAATGCATTATTGAAGGGATACATTACAAAGTAAAATATGTATTTATTGTTTTCAATAATTCCTTTCATGTGTGCTTTATACAAAGTCACCGATGAAGAATGAGTCTATTAGAGTTTTAGAAGAATTAAGATATATATGTCAATGAACATGATCTAATAATAATGGAAAAAATCAGTGGAAGAAAAGAACCATCATTGCATCAGCCTTTATGCGGAGAAGTAACAATTAATAATTAAAATAAAAGGATAATGTACGCAGAGAATTAACAATATTAATATTGAAAGTCCATAGTTTGTTAGTCAATAGGTGGTCAATAGACTTTTTTTTTTCTTTTTTTATTCTCTTTTACCACTCACTATTTCCTTAATTACACTCATGGGTTCGCTATGGGTTCCCTAATGTTGGCTCCCTATCATTACTCATATTAAAATTACAGAATTAGATGGAAAATTAATTAGAAGAATCATTAGGGAATTACAAGATATATCATTTTAGTTAGATTTGTAGGGTTCCGACAATCTAAAATATTAAAGTCCGTTTTTACCTCGGAGGTTTCAAATATGAGGTAATGAAAAAAAAAATGTAGCAAAAGATTAAGATCTAACTTGTAGTAGTTAATCTATAAATATTATTATGAATTTTTCATCGAATTCACATGTTTATATTAATGTTGTTATAAAAAATACTATGAATTAAACCAAACCCTAAATTTCCTTTTAAATAAATGTATTATTGTTGAAATTAATAACAAAAAGATCTACCAGAAGATTTATGATCTATCTTTTTGTATGGGTCATTATATAATATATTGCTTACTTTGATTTTAAATAATAATTAATCATCCTTAATTAACTATTTGCATAACTAAAAAATAAGATGTAATAAAAAACCAAAAAATAGATATTAATTTAAAAAATGAATCCTAATATGTTAATTGTCTCCCTTAATAATTGTCACACTTATTCTCTAACATACAAATACCAACACAAATTGTCGAAGAAAACAATTGATATTTTGACTTTTAATATTCGATCATTAATAAAAATTCAGCCAACGACTTAAATTAGATATTCTATTTTTTTATGTTTCGAATGTTCTGTTTTTAAATTTCGGATGTTCTATTTCTAAAAAAAAATATAAGATTGGCTGATGTTATGTTTCGGATATTCTATAGCTTCCATTGTGGATAATATAAATAATAATTTCAGATATTTTATTTTTTGTTGGCTGATTTGTTGGTTAAAAAATTATTAATTACCTATACTTTTCTTTAATATATCTTTATTGATCTATTGATCTGATGATGTACTATTATCTTTAAAAAAAATAATTAATTAATAAGAGAGAAAAAAGTATATGCACTAAACAAACAACACGCTATCTTCAGAAAAATAGCACCTTATTGAAGTAACGGGAAACTTCTCTCAAATAATTGTTTTCGTTGAACCATGAATGGTGATTATTATTAATATAAATAAATTATAATTCTAGGTGATAAAAAATATTTTAGTCTAACCAAATTATTTTCATCATCAGCTTTTTCTTCTTCTTTTACTTTTTATTTTTTATAGTCACTACTGTGTCCTCATCCTGATCATTATCATCTATACTTTTTTGTTGTCATATTTTTCTCCTCCTTCTTTAGTTCTCCTCCTTCTATGTTTTTTCTCCAATGAAAGTGTATGAACAACTGCGTATTTATTTTAATTTGATTTATATTAGGTTAAATGACATTTGTATGACAAATAAACTACACTTTTTGTGCTAAATTGAAGTGAACTCCTATTTATGCATGTTAATAAATTTAAGAGAATATATAAACTGAACTGATAATGTTTAAGTGATATTCATATACAAAATAGACTTTAATATATATATATATATATATATATATATATATATATATATATATATATATATATATATATA
>JASCZI010000050.1:63412-99796 GCA_036250425.1 Stylosanthes scabra
ATAGTAGAACTAGTAGTATCTTAATGATGTTTCTATGCCAAATATATAAATTTTAATTCTTGTGCCAAATAGAAGTTAATTCCAATATATGTTGAATTTAAAGAGTTCTTCTTCATTCTTGTTATTTCTTTTCCTCCCCTTTAAAGCCGTCTTCTTCTACGTTATCTCATCGTTGTCATCATAATCATCATCATCTTCTCCATTTTTTTCTTTTTTTCTTCTCCTTCTTCTTTAGTCTTCTTGTCAAATTGAAGTTAATTCCTATATTAAATTATATAAACTAATTAAACTAGTAATATTTAAATAATATTTCTATGTTAAAAAGAATTTAATTCCTATATCAAATAAAAAACCGATTCGATATCAAATAAAAATTAGTTTTTATGTTATTTGTTATGTTTGATGAGTGGTTTGAGCAAAATTATGCCGCATCAGTGTGTGTATATACCCTTTTATTGGGAGTTGTGAATTTTTTTTAAATCGAGTTTGATTGAGTAAAATTGATATACAGATTACACAAGGCATCACTGACTAAATAAATGGTTAAATCAATTATCACATCCTAGTACTGATTTCTTAATTTATTAACAATATTTTTTTTTTGAAAAATTTATTGATTTGTTTAATCATCGTCACTGCCCGGATAATAACAAAGACCACAATAATGTAAATTACATACTAATATTAAATATTAAATTTGCATCAACTCAGATACGAAATATTTTTCGTCCGACAAGATTAAATGAGAATCAACTACTTCACCTAATACAACTTCTATAATCATATATAGATGAATTATTCATCATACAAATTGTACTCACGTTTTTAGTGAAATATATAAGAAATGAATGTGTTTGAATTTTTAAAAGTACAAGTTATTAAGTTAACATTTTATAATTGGTGAATTAAAAATTTTCTCTCATATCATTTTATAGCTAAATCCACGCTAATTACAGGGAGAAGTTACCACCCTACATAGGCTTGTTAATTTTCATGACATGTGAAATTATAATATAACTCTTGATTATAACAATTTAAAACCCTAAAATTAGAATTCTAGTTATTATCATGTTTTTTAAAAATATGGGATCTAGGTAATATTGTTATAAAGTGTGATAGATACTTAGATAGTATATAAAAACTATTATATGTTTTAAGTGGTTTAAATTTGGGATGAATAATGATATTATGATGATCTCCTTCCCTCGTTACTCCTAAAATACAATTTAAAATTTGAAATTTAGGTTTTAATTATTTTCAAATATTAGAGACCGATATTATGGACTCAAATGATTTCAAAAATTGAGACACCGCCTAAAGCCAATTCTACTTATTAAAATTTAGCGATAGTCATCATGGCCGTTGCTATTATACATTAGAATTTATAAATTAAATTAAACTTTCATTTTTTTATTAGAGCGTAGATATCGGGAACTCAAATAATTTCAAAGTTTATCTGTCTCAATTTGATTAAGAATAACGCTATTCATGTAATTTTTTTTAGTAGTCACATAATTTATATCGGTATAAAAATATAATTATTATTAATTAAATGAGTAATGCTAGGGAACCAACGTTAAATGAGAAAATAAGAAAAAAGTCTATTAACTATCTATTGGCTAACAAATTATGAACTCTCTAAATTTTTTCTAATTAAATATATACTTTAATACCTAAAAAATGCAACACAATTAACTAATTAAGCAGTTATAATATTTTTATATGGGTAGATGTTAATTTGATGTTCGCTAAAAAAAAATGTACGCATGACTATTTGATTAATTAAGTCTTTAGGAGAAGAATTTTTTTTTTCAAACAACACCATTCACGTTTCAGTAGCTGGATGTGAGGGAAAACAATTTTCAGGAGAAGAAATAATTTCATAACATTGTTAATTAATTAAAACCTTTAACCTAAATCATGAAAAGGAACGGTCACCGATGCTTGGAAATCTCTAATAACAAATAAATGACATTTTAATCCAAACAAATTCGAAGAAGCCAGCTAATTTACCTTTTTTTTTTAATATATTTGATTCAATAATTGGGACAACAATAATATACGCACACACATTTACTTCTAAATTATTATTTTAAAATATCAGAAATATAACTATTTATATTATTTTTTATCAGTTTAAGGTGTTAATCATTGTTAAACCTAAAAAAAATTAATAATTTAGCATAATGTAAATAAAAGAGAGAAAAAACTTATATAAAAATTTACACAAACAAAAAAGAAAAGATACAAGAGGTAGTGCTTAAGAGGGTGTATACAGGGTAAAGTATCATTTTCAAACCTAATATTTAAGATAAGTCCTAAAGGTGTTCCTAACGTTTAAAACGTCTTATTTGTATTTTTTGAAATCGTATTATTTAAAATTTTTTTAAAAAATGGTTTAGTACAAAAGTGGCTTGACTCTAAAAATACAAGCACTACGAGAAAAGGCGGGACTTAGCGGCGATTTTTTGTTGTTTCGCGGTAATTGGGCTATAACGGCGTTGTTAAACGGTTTTGAGGCAATTTTTCACAACAGCTCTGGAATAACGGCCGCGAAACACAAAATACAGTAGCCGTACGTTTTGTTGCGGTTTAAGAACCGCCGTTAAACGGCACCGGTTGAAAACAAGCTGATTTTTGTTAAACTGATTACAAATCAGCGGCTCGAACTCGTGAATCGCGCCTTCCCTGGTGCACCAACACAGTGTTGTTGCACCACACTAGGAAGCTCTCTCTTTTTGTAATTAAATTCGAACCAAGGACTAGTGGGTAATTGAAACTCCTTCAACATGCATTCCACTCCACCAAGGCAACCCAACATTCGATACATATAGTTCTATTAATTATATATATAAAAGTTTGTATAATATACAAGTTGTGCATTATTTTGAATGATTTAAATGAAATTATTGATATTTTTATTAAAATGACTTATTAAATTGTGGTTTATATTATATCTATTATTTATTAAAAATATTATGTTACCCGTAAAAATTGAAGTTATCACTTTTTAATTAATTAGATTTGAATGATGTGAAATATTATTTTATCATTTAAGTTTTCTTTATTATAATTTTTAATTAAATGAAAATTTAAATTAAAAATGTTAAATAAACAAAAATACATTTTACGGCGGTTCTGACCTTAACCGGCATTGTATTCCTGTCATTTATTAGTTTTGCGGCGGTTCCTACATCAACCGCCGCTAAACTCATCAATTTTGCGGCAGTTTTTTATAACAGCCACTAAATGCGATAAACCGCCGCAAAAATCATCTTGTCCATTTAGCGACGGTTTATTCAATCGCCGCTATTAACCGAATTTCTTATAGTAAAAGGAGAAACCAATAAATTTAAAAATTGAGAACAAAAAAATTTATGTTAAATAACCAACCTAATTTATTATTTTTAAAAAAAATGTAATCAGAAAGTGTTTTGTTGTTTTTAAGTTATTAGAAAATATTTTGTATTGATATACTTATTATGGAAATATTTTTTATACAAAATTTACAAACATTATATCATATACTATATTTTACATTCATGTTTTTTTACTTACTGTAGGAAAATACACTATTAATTATATTTATTTACTATATTAAATTAAATTTGCACTAGGAATAATTTTCCTAAATGTAAAAAGAATTATTCTAACCCAACCACGTCACTTTTCATACCTCGTTATTGATTAGATCAGAATCTCTATCTATTCTATTCTATTTTCTATATAAGGCTGTATAAGGCAGAATATGTTTACCCATCTCTCTCTCATCATTCTACTTTTCTTGCTTCATATATACCTTTGCCTTCTTTCTTGAGAAATGGCACTAAGTGGTAAACTTAGCATTGAAGCTCCAATCCAAACACCACCTGCAAAGTACTTCAACATTTTCGTAACTCAATTCCACAATTTTCAAAACATTTGCAGTAAAATACCTGAAGCCAAGATTCATGAAGGTGATAACTGGCATGTCACTCATTCGGTCAAGAATTGGACTCTTATCGTAGGTAATTTGATCAACCTGCAATTTTTTTTGTATATAAACAAATTAAGGGGTCAATTTATTAATAATTATTTTTCCATATAAATTATACAATAATTATAACTATATACATGTTTTACTTAATCAATTCAAATTAAGTTTTTTATTTCAACAATGCTAGGTTACTAACAAAAATTCAACCAAAACAATTTAAATGAGATGTTCTATTTACTTTGTTTTCGGATATTTTTTTCTAATTAAATATAAAATTAGCTGATAGTTGCTTTATATTTTGAATGTTTTATGATTTTTATTTGGATATTTTATAAACAGTCGTTACGAATGTTCTATTTTTTGTTGGCAGATTTGTCTGTTAAAAAATTATTGATTACCTATATTCTTCCTATTTATTTCTATACTAAATGAAAAATTATTTCTATATCAAATAGAAACTCATTTTTATACTATTTGATATTATAATAATTTAACATAAAAATAAATAAATTAATTAAACATGGTTAGAAAAATAACTGTACACCTGGCATTATTATATATAAATTAATATACATTGTGCTTGTGTTTTTTAGTACTTATTTATTTTAATTGATTGTGATAAAAAAAAAAAATAGATGGCAAGCCAATTAAGTTGAAGGAGAAAATGGAAAAGATCGACAAGGAGAACAAGTCAATGACATACAAGTTTTTCGATGGAGACTTAAGCAAGAACTACAAAGTCTTTAATGTCTTTCTCCAAGTGATTGAAAAGAATGATGGTAGTGCATCATGTAAAATCACAGTTGACTACGAGAAAATCAATGAGAATGTTGAAGCTCCGTATGGATTCATGGAGTTCTTTGACAAGAGTATTAAAGACATTGATTCTCATCTTCTCAAGGCATAATAGCTCCATGCAAGAGCTATTTAATTATGAAGAACCCAATGCATCCACTTGAATAAAATAATAGAGCGTTTTTATAATTGATGCAATAAGGATGTTTGATGCTACTTCTTCTTTTCATCTTTATTTGGTTTGAATGCATGTAATGGCTGCTCTTGTATAAGTGTGCCAGTGGTTTCTCGTTTGAGTGTGATATTTTCTTTGTAATATATAATGGTAGAATGCATGCATATTTCTCTATAATAAAGTTTATTTGATATTCTTGTGTTTTATTTTTATTTACTTATTTTATTTTTTATTTTTTGCCAAATAATTTCAACATTCATCTACGTTGAGGGATCATCTGTTTTCGTAATAAAAGATATTTTTATTTAATTTTTAAATTTATTCTCCGATATTCGAAATTTAATCCAAACTAATTTTGATCTAATTAGAGTCGAACATTTAATTACGAGCAGTAAAGCTCAAAATTAAACTTATTTACATATGAACTAGAGATTTATTTAATCAATTTGGGTTAATTTAATGGTTAACTCACTAATTCGCTTAAGTAAGTATCGAAAATTTGAAATATGCATTGTGCATGCAGCCACCCAATTCTCGACCTGTCGGGTTGGGAATACTTGAAAAAAAGAAAAAAAAAGTAAAAACTTATTTAATATCAGTATAGTGGCATGTGGAGTAGATTTCTTCCATTCCAATGCCAAGTATTTCATCCTTGCCGCCCTCTTCTCCCCATCAGCCAATTTCCCCGCATCCTTCCATCGAGGAGTTCGCCACCATCATCTCCTCTCGCCGACGGTGTCTTTGTCGGCATCATCGGCAACCTTGTCGTTACAGACAGTACATTTTTCTTGCACTTGTTCAACACATTCGTCTCCGTCAACAAGGTCATCAACTCCAACTCGAAAAGAAGATCGCTTGTTATCGGGACTTCATTCGCAACACCGTTTTCAACTCTACCATCCCCTCCGGTGACCGCACAGTAATGTTCATCATCAACAAGACTCGACGGGAGCACCACAATATCATAGTAACTCATATGCGGCACCATCCTTATGCTATTTGCGTATCCCTTGTGCCACCCTAGCCATAATACCTAGTAATTAATACATTCACCACAGAACATACATGACTCTGTTGTGCAACAATTTGTTCATTCATCACATGCCAATACATCATGCTGCTTCTTAAGTTATCCAAGTAATAACAACATTTTTTCTTTTATGGATGATATCCAGTTATAATAATAATAGCCAAAGCGACGTGGTGACAAATATGAATCACAATCACACACACTAAGAAGAAATTGTCCTCTGCTCCCAACACAAATGTGTATGTATGTAAGAATGGTAGTTGTATTATCATTATTATAACTTCCTCAGCATCATTCATCGGTCACTCTCATAATAACCATGTTTTGCCGAAGAGTCCGTACAATTTGTGCTTAAAGAGTATGGCGTCAAAGAAGAGGAGTTATCAATTGCCATAGGTAATAAAAATATATTTGAGTGGCTGAATGGTGAAATGATGAGAACATCAAACATAAAAGTCAAATGGGGAATTCAGGAACTTGGCAAAGTGGGTGGCATTTTACTTTTTTCTTGTCAATTGTTGAGGTAAGTGTAATCTCTCACCATAGGTACTCTTTTACTGAGACCAATAATAAATATGTAAAAGAAAATATTTAATGATAAAAGATTATATTTGGCAAACACTTGAGAGAAAATAAAGGATGCAGGTGTAATCTCTGGATGACATTGGCAGAAACACATGGGTGAAATAATGGGAAGTCTAAAGGATGCAGATGATGGCACGGGACAAGCTAAGCATGTCATGCTCGGATAGAAGGAATTGGTGATAACAAGCTAAGCCTTGAATATGTAATTGTGCAGGTGCTGAATCTTATGTATTGTGATGATTTTGTAGTTGGTTTGCTGTTTGAGATGTAAGGTTTTGGCCTCCTTTGATGGCAATTACCAAAGGGAGCATCAAATACCAAAATATTCTCCGATCTTTGGGTCGAGTGTAACTAACTTTCTAAAACAGAATCAGCCCCTTGCCTTGCATATGATGCCTTAACCATGTAAGTAACTAAACAAGCCTGTGCTTCGTGAAATCTTTTTAAATTCCTAATAAATTTATATTGTAAATGTAAAATCATTTCGATATAAAAACATCCTTCTAACCACATACGTTCCTTCTTCGTGGTTTGAGATTTTAAAAGATATAATCTAATAAAAAAAAATTTATGAAGGCAACAATTGGTGACTTATAATAGTTAATATTTTTTTTTTCCTTCAATTCTTTTCCTTTCCATCAACCTTATCAATAACTTTTAATCTGACTTACTGACTTACTAGCATTTATTCCATAAGACTATTCAATTTAATAGTGTGATTAATAATATGAAACTTTCTATAATGAGTTAAAAAATATAGAGTTGGTTTAGTATATGATATTTACTTTTCTAAATAAAATAATTAAAATTTTAACCCAGCTAATATAAAATAGACAACTATATATCAAGAACAATGATTTCATATAATAACTTGTACCCTAAAATGTTTCGCATCTTAACTTTTGAATTAGAGCTGGGAAAATGAAAAGGTGCTATCTATTATATATAGGGTAAAGAATATTTATATTATGACTTTTTTAAAATCGTATAAATACACTTTTAACTTTTGAAAAATATTGGAGCCCTCAACCTTCAAAAAATGGGACTATTATATCCTTGGATTGGTCTTACTCGCCAAATGGTACTAGAAGTGTCAAACGAGCAGGCGGGCCAAATACGAGCCAGCTCGTTCCGAGCAACGAGCCAAAATTTAAAAAATGAGTTGGCCCGTATTTTAAATGAGCCAAGAAAGTATCAATCCGACTCGACTCGTCCGAGTTAACAAGTTAAACGAGTCGACCCTTTTAACTCGTTTTTTATTTTATTTTTTTTATAAAAATAAAATTAGTATATAATTTTAGTTTTTTTATTTCATATCCATACAAAATAAAAAGTTTTTATCACATATGAATATATTTTTCATATTATATTATATAAAAATTAAAAAAGTTAATTAAAAATCAGAGTTTATGTAACAAGATATATTTTACATATTAAAAAATAGGAAAAACGAGTTAGACGAGCCAACTCGTGCCCGCTCGACCCGAATCCGTCTAACTTGCGAGTTATACGATTCG
Organism: Stylosanthes scabra; assembly: GCA_036250425.1. Lineage (NCBI taxonomy): Eukaryota > Viridiplantae > Streptophyta > Magnoliopsida > Fabales > Fabaceae > Stylosanthes > Stylosanthes scabra. The sequence goes on from JASCZI010000050.1 coordinate 71,491, forward strand.
AGACAAATTGACCGACTTTTAAATGAGTTGTAGTTTCAGTGGCTCGACTCACCCACATTTACGAGCGATCCAAATCGACTCGCGAGTCGCGACTCGTTTTGACGGCTCTAAATGGACGCAGAGTAGTGCTTAATCTGGTTGAAATGAGTATGTATGTTTTGTCTTAAGAGTATTTAGCGTGGACCTTTTCTCATTTGGCAACTAACATATTCCTAATATTTTTATGGGTAAAGTACTGCTTTGGTCTCTAACGTTTAAAACGTTTTATTTTGGTCCTAAAATGTTTAATTTTAACCAATCAAGTCCTAATCTAGATGTTTGTCTCTGTTTAATTATTTTCAATGCTTAGATACGTAACACATGTTTGTGTCTCTTCCTCTTAGGACCGTTGCAGACGTACGTGGCACTAACGGCTTAGTTTGCCGTTGAAGAACAAATAAATATAATTAAAAATTAATATTAAAAAAAAAACAAAAACAATATAATGTAATATAAATAAAAAATACACTATCTTTCATCACTGTATGTTCCCATCTTAACGATAAAACCCTGAGAGAAAGAGACGCAAACATATTTTAGAGATCTAAGCATTATAAATAATTAAACAAGGACGAACGTTGGAATTGAGACTTGATTGATTAAAGTTGAAACGTTTTGAGACCAAAATAGAATATTTTAAACGTTAGAAACCAAAATAGAAAATGGCCCAAACGTTAGGAACCAAAACAGTACTTTACCCTATTTTTACAATGATATAATTTTTTGAAAAAGAGATATATTTAAACTAATATGCTAACATGCCTATATAAATTCTGCATGAAAATCTATGATTGATTTATTTAAATTATTATATCGATACATATTAATTATTAATCATATGAAAACAACCACCTAAATAAAATTTGCATACTATTATAATGGTTTTATTTCCTTTAACAGCCAAAACCAACGTTAATTTCTGGAAAAATTGTTCATACTCCATAAACTTCCAAAAATTAAGTGAACAGCTAACCCTTCTATACATCACATTGTTTCATACTTAATTGTTTATCCACTACCATATATGAGGCGTTAAATTTACCATTTATCTAAGTAAACAAGCGATTTCAAGAACAAGCTCAACTCTAAACCTCACAGGTCTCTTCTATCTCATCTTCTTTCATGTTTTTCTTTTTCTCCTGTGTCATCATCAGGGTCATCGTTATTATCATCATTATCTTTGCCGTGGTGACCACCGTTGTTATCATGATTGTCTTCTTCTTTCAAGGTCGTCATCGTCTTTTCCTTTTTTTCTCCCCCTCCTTCTTGATGTCTTCTTTCCAAATGGAGGTTCATGGAATAATTTTATATTTATTCTATTTTGATTTGTTTTAGTTGAAAGATATTCTTATGTTAATTTATTTTAGTACTATATTATCGAACTAATTTTTAATGAATTTTAATACTGAATAGAATATTATTTTTATGTTAAATTTGAATGGATCAAAAAAGTAAACATCATTTTTATTTTATGTTAAACTAAACATCATTTCTACCCTAAATCTAAATGGACCAAAAATGTCATGAGTTTAATGAATATTGATGCTAAACTAAATATTATTTCTATGTTCAATTTGAATAGACCCAAAATTTCATATAGTTCACTTTTAATAAATTTTAATTCTAAACTAAATATAATTGCAATGTTAAACTTAATATCATATTTATGCTAATTTGAATTATTTATTCTTCTTTGTTCTTTTTTCTCCTCCTCCTTTTATGCTGTTGTAATTTTTCTTCTTATGCTTCATTGTCGTCATTTAATATATCTTGACTTTGATATAACGTACTCTTGTCTTTAAAAATAAATAAATAAATAAGAGAGAAAGTATATCCAATAAACAAACAACATGCTATCTAGACAAAAAAAAAAAAAAAAACAACAACAACAACAACATGCTATCTTCAGAAAATAACACGTTTTTTTTTTTTCATGAATAACACCTTTATTGATACGTTGAAGGATATTTCTAGCAAAGCCTCTTTCCACACATTTAGATTATGATTTAAATCGTCTATTGGTTCTCTCATAATAAGGACAATAAGGACAATGTCCTTGGCAAAAAAGAAAAAAGAAAAGAACAGGTAACATGGTAAAAGTCCTAAGATAGGCTTAGTACACACTTCCAAATTAAAACCAAATTTGAGAAGATGTAAGATTAGAAATACGTATGATAATTCTTGATGTAGTCCTATAGATATATATATATGTTAGGGAAATTGTCTATATTCTTTTGGTGGGCTATATACATATATAAAATTAATTATAATTATATTAGTTATTTTATATTTTTGATGACTTATAGAAAATTGTCTTTATTATTAATTAATCTAAATAATAAAAGTAAAAGGTCTAATGAGAATAAAATTAATATTACTTACTTTACTGGGCCTTTAGAGTTTAATAAGAGTTAATAGCCCAATATAAATAGAAGTCTAGAGTTTTAGTCTTCGATATACCTAAGTCGTTGTTTGCAACATTTCCCCATCAAAGAGTTGCTATTCAGCTTTATTATGCATATAGAAAGCTTTGGTTGAGGAAGATCAAAAAATCAATATTAGAATTAAGAACAAAAACTCAATATCAAAACATGCTTATGTATTCAGGTACGCTTTAACTCTTATATATATTTTCTTAATGATTTAATATGAATGGTGCAAGGATGAATTTAGAAATCCAATAATTTCAACAATATATTCTTCTGTTAGACTGTTACACTATCTTGAGTTATGGAACACCAGTTGTAACCTCATTGTATATGTTTTTAATTGGCGTGTATTTGAATCCTTATTATTTCTTTCTTCTCCAAAATTTTCTAGAATACTCCTCTTGGTTCTATGTTATATGCCTTTTACAAGTTAATAAATTCTATGGGTAGATTTTGTTGTTCTTCCAATATCTCTTCATCATTTTTCTTGATAAGTATATAGCCTGATGGTAGCTAACTTACCTTCCACTAATGTCTAAATAACTTTGAGTATTGCTAAATCGACACTAATTATTCAAATTTAGTGGCAATTAAGGAGCTACCGGTATGGATGATAAAATAAAATTGCAGAACGAGTTGCAAGGTGAGGTTATTACCCTAGAGGCTTGTTAAATTTCATGACATGTATGTGAAATTATAATATAACCATTGGTTATATCAATTCGATTTTGTTAGGTGTACACATAAACACATTGAAACACATAAATCTTTTTCACTTGAAGGAGTGATTAATTAGAACGTGTTTGTGTATTTAAGTGTACATCTACCTTTTTGATATCAATTTAAAAGCCTAAAATTGGAATTCCAGTTATTATTGTGTTATTTAATATGGGATCTAGATAATATTTTTATGAAGAATTAAGCAATCTTTTCGTCCTTAAAATTTATGTTTAAAATCAAAATTATCGCTAACGTTTTTTTGTTTTAAATCGTCTTTATTGTTAGAGTTAGTTATAAAATGATCCTTTGATTGATAAAAAGACAAACTTGCCCCTTTCAATTCACTCCCCACTTCACCCTGCCATCATTTTCTGTGCTCCATTTTCCGCCCCCACCACCACTACACCTCCATCATCTCCTCTCTCACTCCATCAACATTATCAACAACACCACCACCACCACCACCACCACCTCTCACCTTACTCTTATCTACGGCCTCCACAACCTCTTTTGTCCGATACCCCCACAGTCATGTCAAGTTTTTTTTTTTTTAAAATTCAAGGAACCAAAACTTCGAGCTACAAAGCACCCTCATGCACCTGAAAAATCTCAATAAAAAAAAAAACCAAAACCCAACTTGCCAATCATATTAGAAATTAGAATTTATAAATTACTTTTATTTTTAGTAGAGCGTGGATACTTGGAAACTCAAATAATTTTTAATTAAATTTTATATGTTCTCTTTTTAATTATATAATAATTCTACGTGAACAAGTAATTTAATTAATTAATTAAGTCTAACTAAGTTATTTATTCTATATTAAATAGAATATTATTTTAATGTTAAATAAAACTTTATTTAGGTGTTATTTTTTATATTATTTGACACCAAAATAATATTCTATTTAAAATAGAAATAAATGACTTAATTAAATTTAATTGGCTAAAATCATATGTTCAAATAGCATTATCCTTAATTATTATCTCTCTATTATTTAACGATTTAAGTTTGTATGGAAAGAAATAATTATAATTTCACAACATTGTTAACTAAAAACCCTTAAATAATTGAGACAACAATAATATGGAATGAAAAAATCTTGGGAGTAAATATATTTGAGAACCAATGCAGGTGATGGTAGATGAGTTATGAAAGATAACATATATATTATGTGGATGATCACTTTTATTTTATTTGGATGATAACGTTTTTTAATTTTGAATAATAATTTTTTTTAATTTTAAATGATAATTTAATTATTGACTCCATAAGACTCTCTAATATTAATTCCGCAGCAGTGTTAACGTACACGTGTGTGTATATATATAATTTTTTGTGTCTTGCACATACAAGTATATATAAAATAGAAAGGAAACCAACAATAATAAATTTCAAAAACAGAAAAACCTCTTAATCATTTAGGAAAAAAAAAACGTGTAATAAATTTAAAAAAGAATTATTCTTAACCCATCTCTATTCTATGCTATTTTCTATATAAGGCTCTATAAGGCAGAATATGTTTACCCATCTCTCACTCTAGTACTACTACTTTCTTGCTTCATATATATAGCTTTGCCTTCATTCTTGAGACATGGCACTGAGTGGTAAGCTTAGCGTTGAAGCTCCAATCCAAACACCACCTGCAAAGTACTTCGACATCTTTATAACTCAATTCCACAATTTTCAAAATATTTGTGGAAATATTCATGAAGGCGAGATTCATGAAGGTGATGACTGGCATGTCACTGATTCGGTCAAGAATTGGACTATTAACATAGGTAATTTAACAACCTCCAAATAAATAGTTCTTTAAAAAACAAATTAAAGGGTCAATTCATAGTTTTTTTTATATAAATTAAAAAATAATTCTATATATATATATATATATAGTCCAACCAATTTAATTTTTTTTCTATGTTAAATAAAAAATTATTTTAATATTAAATAAAAAAACTCATTTTATATTAAAATGATCTTCTATATATCTGAGATAAAAATAAATGATTTAGTTAAAATTATTGATTAGATAAAATAGGTGCATCCATATTTTTTGTAAATTAATATATATAGTATTTTTTTATTCGTACTTATTTATTTTAATTGATTGTGAAAAAATATATATATAGATGGCAAGCCAACTAAGTTGAAGGAGAAAATGGAAAAGATTGACAAGGAGAAGAAGGCAATCACATACAAGTTTTTCGATGGAGATATAAGTAAGAATTATAAAGTCTTTAACTTCCTTCTTCAAGTGATTGAAAAGAGTGATGGTAGTGCATCATGTAAAATCACAGTTGACTACGAGAAAATCAATGAGAATGTTGAAGCTCCATATGGATTCATAGAGTTCTTTGACAAGAGTTTGAAAGACATTGATTCTCATCTTCTCAAGGCATAGCTCCATCCAAGAGCTATTTATGAAGAACCCCATGCATCTACTTGAATAAAATAATTAAGAATTTTTATAATTTCAATAAGGATGTTTGATGCTACTTCTTCTTCTTTTCATCTTTATTTGGTTTTAATGCATGTAATGGCTCTTGTGTAAGTATGCCAATGATTTCTCGTTTGAGTGTGTTATATGTTCTTTGTAATATATAGTGGTGGAATGCATGTTTCTCTATAATAAAGTTTATTTGATATCTATGTGTTTTATTTTATTTATTATTCATTTTTGCCAAATCTCAACATTCGACTACATTGAGGAATCATTTGTTTAAAAAAAAACAAAAAAAAAACAAAAAGGTATTTCTATTTAAAATCAGAATCTGTTTATCGAGGTTCAAATCAAGGACCCCAAACTTAGAGACTAGCTCTTAAACTAGTAGGACAAGTAAACTTTTTATGACAAATTTTAATTTTTTTAACATATATTATAATATGATATATTATATTTTATAAGTAATATATATAATCTAAAATATTTTATTAAATATTATTTTTATTTTTATTTAATTATTGTTTTTATTTATATTTACTCTTTCTAAAATTAAAAATTTTATAACTATACAAAAATATTAAAATAAAAAATAAATTGCAATTGTTTTATATAATGTTTGATTGACAGAGACTCAAACTAAAATTTCAGTCTTAGTTCTCAGATTTTCAGTATTTTTGGTACGTCCGGATAGTAGGAACTAGGGGATTGAGGACTGAGACTGAAACTTTAAAAACTTTTTTTTACTTACATACCCTCGTTTAACATTAAAGTTTTCATTTCTAACATTTATTATTCCTACATCAACTTAATTTAATCTCTATCTCTCAGTCTCTGTCTTCTAGTAAATTTTAAACCAAACACAATCCCAGTCTTTTAATCTCAGTCTTCAAATTTCAGTCTCACGGTCTCAGTCTCTTTCCTAACCGCTACAGGGTGTGTTTGGAGGAGAGACTGAGACTGAGACCGGAAAATTGAGATTGAGATACTAAAACTGGGAGACTGAGACTGAATTAAATTTATATATTGTGTTTAGTTTAAAATTTATTAAGAAATAGATACTGAAAAATAGAAATTAAATTAAGTCATTGGAAGAAGAACAAATGCTAATATTAGAAACTTTAATGTTATATGAAGGTATTTAAAAAAAAAAGTTATTAAAATTTTAATCCCAGTCTTCAGTCCTTCAGTCCCTCCTAACTGAAAATACTGAAAATACTAAAATTTTAAAAATTAAGACTGAAATTTTAGTTTCAATCCCTACACCATATTAAATTTCAATCTCCGACTCTAAGTTATCAAACGCTACCTTACCATACTTACACTCATATTTTATGGCATTATCTCAAATTGTGCTTCATTCCATGAAATAAAAAGTGATATCCAATAACTTAAGGCTACATGCATTTTTTTATATCAAGGATACCCAATTTGTCCCAAGAAAAAATATCCAATTAAATTTATTAACAATATCAACATACATAATAATAAAAATGTTCTACTATTTACACATTAAAATCAGTTACTAGTATATAATATATATTAAAATACACAATACATATTAAAAATAATAGAGTAAATACTTAATTTGGCTCCTGGCCATTTTCAATTTAAAAGAGTTTTACATACTGTATCCAATCAGGTGTTACCACATCATCAAAACAATTAATTTTCAAACTCACTACTTCTAAAGTCATATAAATGTATGAATCTGATTGGATGATTGTGTAAAACTCTTTACATCATCGGTACATTAAAATTAAACTCATTTAACAAACACATCCCTAATAATTCAAAAATCTCGATCCGATCCTCAATCATTAAAAAATTCGGACAAATAAATTCTTAAAGTTGAGTTAATAAACCAAAAGCCTATCCATATATATATATAGAATAATTTTAATAGTTAATTTTAATGTATAAATAGAATTCTTGAATAATAAAAGATGGAGAGTTTTGTTTGTTCCAGATCATACCTTTCTATGTGAAATAATGTCTCTATCTGGAGTAGGCCAACGTGTTTATTCATTATCTCTTCCTGCAATTTAATGTGGATGAATTGTTAGGATCAAATCAAAATGCATTCTAAAGTTGGATGCTCCCGTGCAGATGGAGTCCTCCCTCTGCACATGTAGAGAGTGCTCTAGCATCACGTTGGAATGACACGTATAGTGGAGGGAGACAAATCCTGCAAAGCTTGGTGGCAAAGGCTAGGCCGGTCAAAATGGGTCAAATTCGTTGGACCAACTTGTTTACTCGTCTAAATGGACGAGCTTTTTGTCTTTGAGTTCGGACCGTTTAAAATTCGGGCTTAAAGGGGCTAGCCCGTTTAATACGAAAAAATCCGGGCTAAACGTGCTGGCCCATTTATTTAATTTATTTTAAATTTTTTTTAAAAAATAGCATTTTTCCCTATATTTTATCCCACTTGATTCGAAAACTCGACCCATCAACAAAAACTTCGTTTTTTTATATGATTTTTTCTCTAAAAAATGTATTTTTTGTCAAAAGTAATTTTTTTAAATTAAAAATTAAAAATTTTATTTATTTTTTAAAAAATAATTAATTAATTAATTAAATGGGCCAGCCCGTTTATCCGTCGGACTGACCATAAATGAGTCGGGCTAAAAAAATTCTAGCCCGTATAAAATCGGGCTAAACGGACCGAGCTAAATGGCCAGGCCCGCCCGTTTCACAGCCTAGTAAAGGCTGTACTCACTGAGACGGGTTGACTAATGTGCAAGTGTATCAGTACTTTCCAGTGCACATGAGAGGTATTAGAGGGGTTGGTAATTATGGTAATGAACGCGTTTAGGGGATTTTTTTTAATCCTGGTATTGAAGTATAGGTTTTTTTTTTGGACAGAGAAGTATAGGGTTTTAACTTGGGCGTGATTGTGCACAACAAAAAACAAACTTGGGCGTGATTGACACAGATAGTGGGCTATTGAGATGGACCCAATGATAGTTACAGGGACCATAACTGTTTGCCCAAATAAGTTGTCCAAAGAGGGTAAAGACTAAGATACAAAAAAAATGTTTTAATACTAGGTGGACTGAAAAGAAAAAGGCGCGAGTTAGCGAAATTTTATTTTTTTTCACCAGTTAACATCCATTCAAATCTGTCAACCAAAAAAAAAAACCATACATTCAAATCTTGCATACCTTTTGTACAAAAAAAAATCTTTCATACCTTTGTTAAACTTCAATACCAGTTTATCCAAAAAAAAAAAACTTCGATACCACGCTTCATCATAACCCGTAAAGATATTAACGGCTAATTTATATGATTACCAGTTTACCACTATGTGAAAAACTATTTTTTAATTAATATATAATGTAAAATGTTTTATTAATTATTATTTTTTATATCTATTATTTTTATTTCATATTTAAATTTTCTAAAATTAATATTTTTTTAATTGTATAAGAATATCAAAATAAACATTGGATTCAATTGTTTTATATAGATATTTAATAAATTAAAAATAATTTTGTTTATTTATTAAAAAATATTAAATTATTATTATTATTGTTAATTTATTTTAAAAAATAATAATATTATTATTTTCTGTTAATTTATTAAAAAATAATACTAATAACTTTGTTAATATATTTTTTTTTGGTGAACAATATTACTATTTTCTATTCAGCCCTTTCGACCAAACACAATGTAGGTGTTCCACTTTCGTATGCCCCATTTGGGTCCTCCCACAATTATGTTGGGCCCACGCATCCCCTGACTTACGTAGTCACACACGCATTATTGAATGTAACTGGCCCATCTCATTAGGCCCTTTATCATTATCCCCTATTAAATTAACAAAGCCCACTCTAAACCTCCTCACGTGGGTCGTCCTTAACCCCACTGTACAAGACGTCATGTCAAACTGCAACATTCAGATGGTGTCCCCCGCTCCACAACGTGTCACACCCAGAGCACTGTCTACATCTGTAGCCTGCGTTTGGAGAAAAGACTGAGACTGAAAGACTGAAAGGGAGAGATTGAGGCTGAATTAAATTTGTTTATTGTGTTTGGTTTAAATTTATGAAAAGATAGATACTAGAAAATATAAATTGAATTAAGTCAATAGAAGAAAAATAAATGCTAATATTAAAAACTTTAATGTTATATGAAAGTATCTAAATAAAAAAAGTTATTAAAATTTCATTTTCAATACTTAGTCTCCAATTTCTTTTAATTAAATGTACTAAAAATATTAAAATTTTTCAGTTTCTGTCCAATAAATACAATATTAAATTTCAGTCTCCCAATCTTAATCCGAGTCTTAGAAATCAAACGCATCCTAAAGACTTCTCTCCACCTACACGGGAGCAATCGCATTTAATTTAATGTGATGAATTTAATTTTGCTACTACTTTATTTGGTTTAGAAAATCATATTAATTTTGATATACTGATAATTACATAATTATATAATTATATTTGTTCATTTTTATAATTGATTATGAGATAGATGAAAAAAATTATTTTTATTAATATAATATTATCTAATTAAATATATATATAAAATATCTTTATACTTATACTGATGGTGTATTTGAAATTAAATTTTCATTCATTTAATTCTTTAAGATTTTAAAATATTCATCTTTTTATAACTTTTAGGTAGTGCTATTTTTTTCATCTATAATAATGAATGTGACTTTAGGAAACAAAATAAGTACAATATTAATATATTGTATTAATTTAGATTTATTTTTTTATGGTGATAATTATATCTATTTATTAAAAAAATTTGGTGTTACTTATTTTGGTTACTAATAATCATTAGACCTAATATAAGTGACAGTTATTTGAGATTTTCTTTTTTTCTTGACATTCAGTGATTTGAGATCTTTAATTGTCATATTTTGTATAAGAATGGGCGTGTATATATTAAATTTTATGATCATTTTTTCCACATATCAAAAGATGAACTCAAACACACTAGAACTTAATTTTTGGCTTTCAACCAATGAATTCCTTAATTACTACTAGCAGCGAGGAGATTAGATAAAGAAGTAGTTATGAAATATCAAGACACCAGACTTCTAACATGACACAAGAATACAATTTTCCTTTTTACTCTACAATAGAGTTATATTTGACTCTTAAATAGATGAATTATTAAAGACATACAAAAACTCTTAAGATTAAAAAAAAAAAAAAAAAAACAAATATAATTTTTATGACAACTTTGAAAGTAATTTTTATGATGGTAACTCGGTAAGATAATTGATTTTACAATAATTATATTTACACATTAAAATTAGTCACTGTGTATTGATATATAAATACACATAAATATATATGTAGTTTTATCATTTTTAATGTGTATTTTATATTTTAATTTATATTTTATATTAGTGACTAATTTTGTTGGCTGATTTTGATATACAAATAGCATATCCGTACTTCATAAACATCGACCTTTGTTTAAACCATCTATCAAACTAAAATCCAATTGGTCTATAGTGACTAAACTATCCCCATATCCCAATATTGATAACAAATTTCTGCTTTATAAGTCATGGACCATGGCATGTCTTCATGGAAAATTTTCAAGAATAAAATAAAAAAAACTTTATTTTCCAAAAAAAATTAACAGGACTTTATTTATCAATTTTCAACTTTTTTTTGTCGTCTGCATGTAGTCGCTTTATTTAGAGGCTAAATTTAATAATAGCCACTTAAAATGGAAACTTAAAGGAATTAGCCACTTAAAGTGGCGAACTTCGTGCAATTAGCCACTTAAAGTGGCGAACTTCATGTAATTAGCAACTTAAAGTGGCGAACTTCATACAAAACATAAACCCTACTGAGCCAATTAAATTGGTGAACCTGACGCCTATAAATACACCCCTCTGAAACCCATTGTTGTGTGCCTCATTACACCTACAAACTTCTTTCTCACTCAAAAATTTTTTCATTCTCTATATGTTGTGTAATTTTTTTTTAAGTTTGTTATAGTATGTGAGATAAAATATTAGTTTCCATACATAACGCTGGTCAGATAAGAAAAGACCAAGATGGGAATGATGTTTTTAGTTGTTCTAAACCGACCTTCGTTTGCTGGCTAAATGAGGAAATGGATTTGCAACAGCTTAAAGATTTTATTTTGCGTTCTATCGGTCAAGATCACAGAAAACGAGTTCGGAAAGTTTACTATAGATATCCGCCTTATGTTGACGGAACCCTTTACTTTAAAAGGTAATAATATAATCATGATATTGTTGTGTTTGTAAACTGTGCATGAATCAGTACTGAATTGTTTGTACTATGCTTTTAGTTTTAAATATTTTGTTTAGGTGACGATACAGACGTTGCACTAATTTGCGACTGGCACTTACGTCTAGCCGTTATACCCTTGTTAAAGTTATATGCTCTTTTAACTGATGATGGGAATAACTCGGAGGCTGACTCACAATCTGGCGGGGGTGGCAAGAAACATAAAGCGGTCAATGCTAGATCTTAACAGGATGCCTAAGGGGAGTAGTGAAGGTCCCATCCCATTTTCAAATGAACTAGTGGCGGATGTGCTAGATAGGCATGATGAATCCGTCGTTGGAGATCCCACCACACATTTTTATCTGCTCAATCATGATTTGGATAACGATGGTGAAGATAATGACCCATTGGAATTCCCGCATGAGGATGAGGACGACGACGAAGAAGAAGATGACGATGAAGAGGTGCAAGGGGTAAACTAATTCGGACAGACGCAACCCGTATATGCACAGAAAGTGATTAGTCGACCATATGATCATCCTGCACACTTTAGGTCACTTAACTTGGGTGCAATGAATCAATGGTCACATGGGTTTCAAGGTGATCCCGATGATGATTCAGTTGATGAGTTTGAGGTTGGCTAAGAATTTGCTGACAAAGAAGCTGTTGTCATGGCCGTGAAGACATATAACATCAGAAGAGTAGTTGAGTATAAGAACGACATATGAAACGAGTAAGTATCTGGCCTCCACCTCTCGATCAAAGCAGACGCCAGTGCCCAATCTTGCTCTCACTCGAGGGTCACAGCAACATGCTCAAATCCAGCTTGTTGGAGTAACTCGCGAATACGGTGATCTAGGGACTCATAATGTTACGCCAAGTGCGTATAATCCTCATAACCTATAAAGTAATAGAAATAAATTTCTTTACATTAACACAGTTATATATATATCACGAATTTTAAATCCATCTCACAAAAAAGTACATACCATGTGTGCGATTCTCCCTGCAACGTGGTCAACTTTATCCAATCTATATAATGTGTCTTTATATCCCCTCAGAAGGTATCGATATTGCTCCATCGACGAGAGGTAAACAAATAGTCAAATAACCTAACACAATTAGCATAACTAACAAATCAAACCAACATAACTTAAAAAACTATATAAATTTACTAGTTTAAACATTAGCAAATCAACATAGGTTAATAAAATATAAACTACCTAATTAATAAATAAAATTGAAAAAACAAACATAACTACTAAAATAAAAAATAAATACTACAACTTAAATTCTAAAACTACCAAAAATAGATTAAAAAAAATTACTCAACTAATTAAATCAATATATCATAATCAAGGCAAAAATAATAAAATAAAAATATCCTAAAACAAAATTAATGTTATAACTATCCTAAAATATAAACTAACTAATTAATAAATAAATAAAATAAAGATATCCTAAAACAAAATATAGGGCAAGTTACACATATAATCCATTCTCATTCCAATATTATCAAATTACACTAAAATCAGAAAAATGAGAATGAGAATAGATTATATGTGTAACTTGCCCAATATAACCTAACTAATTAATAAATAAAATAAATGTTATAATTATCATAAATAAAAATTAATTATAAAAACAAAAATAAAAAAATATAAATATACATTAAGAAATAAAGGGGAAAAAAAATAAAGAAGATAGTTTTAGGGAGAGAGTGTGTACCTGGGAAGGAAGCAAATGGGACCAGCAGTAAAAAAAGTTTCACATCGCCTTCTTATATAGCATCCTTGTTCGTCACTTTGTATGACTAACATCACCTAAACCCTAGTTGCATCAATGTTCGCCATTTTGAGTGGCTAATTGCCTTGAAGTTCGCCACTTTGAGTGGCTAATATTTTCAAGTTCGCCACTTTAAGTGATTATTATCGAATTTAACCTCTAAATGAGGCGAACTACATGCAGGCGACAAAAAAAAAGTTGAAAAATGGTAAATAATGTCCTATTAATTTATTTTGGGAAATAAATTTTTCTTTTATTTTACACATGAAAATTACTAATGTCTTCATTTATTAGAAATTATTCCTTTTCTTTTCCCTTAACTGTTTGGCCACCATTCATTAATGGGCAAGTTACCAGTATATTCCATTCACATTTCAATATTATCAAATTACACCAAAATTAGATAAATGATCAGATTACACCGTTCCCAATTTCTATGAAATCTGTGGCAAGGTGTAGGGATTTGGTGAATCCGTGCCACCCTGCCGCGGATTCAGAGACGAATGAAAACAAATTAGAGGTGACTGAAATTCTATATAAATCCGTGGCAGGGTGGCATGCATTCAGAGTGAAGGAGAGAAAGAGAGCGTAGTGTTAGAGAGAGAAAGTGTGAGTATTGTTAGAGAGAAGTTACAAAAAAGGTAGATAGATGTGTTTGGCTTTTTATCTCTTCGAATGACAGAGGGCTTGAGGTTTAGGGTTCGGGGTTTAGAGGGGTCATGTACCGACATGAGCCTACGCCAGATATATGGCATAGCATCATCTTACGAGTACCCCACAAATCCCCATGAATCCTCTTGAGCTTGAGATTTATCTCGAATGGGGCATGAGATTTATTTTGGGCCCTGCCTGAGATTTATCTTGACCTAGGGATTCTTTCTTCATTTTTATTCATGTATTTTATTTCACGCACTACGCTATGTATTTCAAAGCTTCAAAACGTTATCTGTTGATGTATTCATGAACATATTTATGAATTAATAGAGTTGTGTGCCTTTATACTTACTTTTAGTGTATTTATGTTTTATATTTTTAACGTTTTATGTTTTATATTTATGTAAAAAAGAAAATATAAATAATTAAGCGAACCCAAAAGTTAATTGAAAAAGACTTCATACATTATATTTTGCTATGTAATTTTTATTTTACAAACAACAAATGCAAATTAAACAGCACTAACGGAATCGTAAATTATTACAATAGACTAAAAAAAGACTTTGTACATTACACTTTCATCGTTAATAAACTCTGAAAGTGTAATATTGACCTGGTATTAAACCATTCAACTAAGGTGGCCATATCTCAGTAATGGTTATTTAATGGAAACGGTCTGACGTACTTTTAACCGGCTGATGTGCAGGAGGACTATCACCGGTAAAAGTATCGTCGGCCAAACTCCTTTAATAATTGCCTAATTCACCCATCCCAACCGGGTCGCTTTGCTTCATCGCCTCATGTCCCGCTCTTCCTCCTCCGCCTCCGCCATCTTAGCTTGCCGCTCATCCTCACTAGGGACCACCACTTGGTATTTATAGTCGTGGCTCCACGAACCTGAATCCGTGGCACCCTGCCACGGATCCGTTTAAGCTCATTTCATTATCACCCTGCCACTAACCTAATAATTGTTTTACAATGATCATTTCTTAATTTACTAAAGTGTGGGGGCGTCGATCTTCAATTGATGTTAAGAAAAACATGAGAATTAAGAGTATTTTACAGAAATTGTCAAGGTTTCACAGTTTGAAGAGATCCTAACACTCTATAAACTGAAAGGGATCTATATATCCTATTTCCTTGAGAATAATTTTATCTGTGAAATCAACAATCAACTTCGAATAGTGGAATTTAAATCGAGATCGTGTGGTTTTATAAATAGTTTCTACATAATCTTACAAATATATTATGATCTACAGAAAAGATATCCACGATTGTCTCCTGGTGCGCCAACATATCTTCAAAGCCGCATCTTCTCTAAATAATTTTTACCTCCGTCATCGAAATTAACCTTGAGATTCAAATATATCACATTTTTTTGTTTTTTATTATATTTCTCTCTAAATTTATTTAATACTTACTTCCTTAATTCACTTGGAGATCCCACTTTTTCTTGCTTTTTTATTGTTTAAGTTGAATCCAACTCATATGTATTCATTTTTTTCTATTCAGTGAAATGAAATATAATACCTATCTTCAGACAAGGTAAATGATATTTGCACATTAATATTAGCAATCAAAATTAGTCATTAATGTATAATACATATTAAAATATAAATACAACAAAAAATAAATTGAACTATACATATATTTATACATTTAAAAAATTATGGCTGATTTTAGTGTTCAAATAGAATTATTGCTTTAGAAAATAACATGTTTATCAAAGTAACATGAAACTTCTCTCAAACGATTTTTTTAATGATGATTATATTAATATAAATAAATAATAATTCTCAGTGTACAATATTTTAGTCAATCAAATTTATGGCTAAATTTTTCTTATATTGGAATAACATGTGTGTATTCCTGTGATATTATGATTTATGGTGAATTGCTTTAATATGCTCATAGTTAAAAAGCAGAAGCCATTCGTGATTGACGAAGGGCATTTGGAGGAGAGAAGAAAAATTAAAAAGGAATACGTTCGTAGTGAATTCTTATAAGAAAAATTTTAAAAAGAATACGTGAGTAACGAATTTATAGTGACAACTGACAATAGAAGAATTCGTGCGTAACGTATTTCAGTATTCGTTATTGACGAATTTTGTAAGAAGTATTAAAATAAATTTTTATTTGATATCGAAATAATTTTTTATTTGATATAAAATAATAATAATTTTATATGAACAAGTGAGTTAACAAATTAAGTACAATCAAGTTATTTACTCTATATTAAATATAAGACTGTTTCGATACCAAATTAAACTTTATTTAGGTGCTATTTTTTATATACTGTTTGACGCCGAAATAATACTATTTATCATAGAAATAAATGACCTGATTAGACATAGTTAATCAAAATCATTTGTTCAAATAACATTATCAATAAAATAAATAACTCAGTTTAATTTAACTTGATTGACAAAATAAGTATATATCCAAAATTATTGTTATTGAAATATATATATTTAATTTCTCTATTAATCCTTATAATTTCACTAAATTTTTAATTATATCACTATATTTTTTTTCAATTGAGTATTTATATTATTTTTAAATTTGTAATTATATTTTTATTTACATTAAACGTTAAAATAAAATATTTATAAAGTATAAATTTTTTACTCTTGTATTTTTCACTTTGCATAAGGTTTAATCTCACCTAAATTTATTTTTACTTCATCTTTTTTATCGATATTCTTCTAAAATATTATCAATTTGCATAAATTAAAATCATATCTCTTCACAAAGCTCGAAATATGTTAATAAAGAGAAAAAGTACTATTTTATCATTATAAAATGAAGAGATGTGTTATATTTAGAGATCTAATCGAAATTTGAAATTAAAAAAATATAAAATTCTAATTAAAAATTTGATAAAATTATAAAGATTAAAAAAATAATTAAATAAAAATTAAATATGTAATTATAAAAATACATTTTTGTAATATATTTTATACCGCATATTTTATTAATATTCTACGAATTTATCTAATCTTAGACTATGTTTATGATAGATGATAGAAGTTTCCAAAAAAAAATCTAATTTTTTCATATTATATTTATTATTAGTATTATTTCATTGCCATAATTATTTTTATCATCATAATGTTATTATTACTAATAATGTTAGTCAACACATATATTTTAACGGTGTATTTGAGTTATTTTTTTATATTTGAGTTATTTTTTTATATCAATCAATGAAAATGTAGCACTCTTCTATTATAATGCTATTTGAACAAGTGGTTTTGGCCAACTAAGTGCAACCAAGTGACTTATTTCTATGCTAAATAAAATATTATTTCGGTGTCAAATAGTATAAAAAATTACACCTAAATAAAATTTTATTTGACATCAAAATAATCTTCTATTTAGCATAGAAATAAATTACTTGGTTGCATTTGATTGGCCAAAATCACTTATTTACGGCTGAATTAGTGCTTGTTTGGATTGGCTTTGTTTAAGAAAAAAGTACTTTTTTTGTTAAAAAAAGATACTTTTTATCAAATTTAAATCATTTGGATACATTTCTGAAAAAATAACTTTTATTTAAAAAAGCAAATTATGTACTTTTTTAAGAAGCTAATAATGTGTTATTTTTTAAAAAAAGAAAAGAAAAAGCAGTTTCTATTAATAAAAGATCTTTTTAAATAAGACATAGATAAAAAAAATCTTTTTTTCAAAAGTCAATCCTTATTCTTATTATTATTATTATTATTATTACACTTAAACCATGGTTAGCAACGAATGGTATATAGCCAAGCCACATTCCTATGAATATTATTGACCCTCTGAATAATCTGAATCTGAATTCGTCAATTGCGTAGGGTTGATAAAATTAAATTCAAAATCAATTCCATATTTCAATAAAACACCAATATAGTACAATACTAAAATATTACACACAATTTAACCCAATATTAAAAATAATTCACGCAAATTTATTGTCATTTTTATTATCATCATCATTATTATCTTTTTTTTTTTTCTTTTTACGTTGCTGTCGTCATCATTACTGTGATTATCATGTTATCCTCCCAATCCTCTCTTTGTTTTTCTTTCTCCGTTGTCTCTTCTTCCTTTTAGTTATTCTCCTTCTTATTCTATGTCTACTTCTCAAATGAAAAGTATGAATAATTACGCATTTATTTTAGTTTTAGGTTAAAAGATATTTCTACACTAAAGCTTCTTTCCGCACATTTAGCTTATGACTTAAATTTTCTCTTGGTATTTTCTCTTGGTTCTCTCGACTCTCATAATTAACAAGGACAATTTCATTGACAAAAGAATTATACCATAGTAAAGGTTCTTAGATACCATGGTTGTAAAAATCAAATCGGATCAGTCGGTTTGATAAAAAAAAAAATCGACAATTATTGTCTAATCAGTCCGATCCAATATAAAAAAGATGAGCAAAAGATCTATTAGAAAATTGGTGGGATTAAAAGTTAATCGGTGAATCAATAAAAACATTATTAGTTTTTTGGGTATGGCCCTTTTCTTTAAAACTAGTAAGCAGCACGCGTTTTGCCTTTACTTTTTTTTTTTTTTGAAAAAAAAAATCACATTCAGAGAGGGAAACACAGCAGCCATTCCAGCAATCGTCGCGGCCAGCAGCCTCCGGTCCGTGCTCGCCGCCAGCCTTGCAGCCCGTAGCGACGATGTGATGCTGTTTCGTGTCTCACCACCTTTAAGAACCCGGTCTCTCTGGCTCGTTTGGTTATGGAGAAATCACCGCATTCCTACCTAGCTTTCTCTGGCGCCCAAGAATTCGCCAGGTCACAAGTTCCCAAACACGCCGTTACCACCTCTCACACCCACGTTCTTTCTGTTTTAGAGTACTACATTTATGTTTCTTGATTTTCTTCTATTTTATAATTAAAAATAGAACAATTTTTTTTTACCTATCAAAATCAGCCACCAAATCACATATTGAAATATAAAATATATATGTAATTTAATTTATTTTTAGTATGTATTTAATATTTTAATACGTATTATACGCGATGGCAAATTTTGATGTATGTCTAGTATAATCCTTAAAAATTATATAAATTTAAGAGTAATATTACATGCATGTATATAGTAATACACTTTCTTATACCCTATTTACAATATGTAAATATCAACATAGAAAAATTCACAAAATACATAAATACAATATATAAAAGTATACAATAATATACGTAGATTAATTCAAAATTTAAATATAGAAAACTATTAGCCTATTAGGTGCTTTTGATGGAGAAATTAGGGCACTTGATGATGATTATGATGTACGATGGTGTGTGTGTTTGTTTTTTTTTTTATATATAAACTCTTTTTTATATAGATATATTCTAGCACATATACTTATAGTTTCATGGTTAAACCAGTTATTCTAGTTAAACCCAATTTATATATAGGTTAATTTTTGGTCAGAATCATTTATAGTTAGCCTGACATGCAGGGGCGAATTCAGAACAACGACTCTGGAGGGGCCGAAAGTAAATTGAAAATGAGCTGAACTGAGTCGTGTTAAGTCAAGATTAAATTTTACTTACAAAAATGGAGCTCAACTCATAACTTATCTTAGCTCATTAATAACTAGTAATTTTATATAAATAAATTATAATTTATATATAAAAAATATTCATCATCCATTAATTTTCAATAAAATAAACAAAATATTATAATTTAGATATTGTTAATTATCATTTAGTTATTAAAAATAACTTATATTTAGACTTAAACATTTACTTATATACTATGTATATTTAACAATTTGGTTATTAGTATAAAGTTGATCTAAAAATATAAATAAAATTATATAATACATAATAACATTTATATATATGCTTACTATATATTATATATAGTTTTTACAAAATCTTGGGGCCGAGGCCTATGCTCGCCCCCCTTCGATCCATCCCTGCTGACACGTAAAGTTAAATGAGCGATTAATTGTTTATTTATTTATTTTCATAATTTTTTTTAAAAAAAATCCAATTTTTAACTCAAAGCAACTTTTGAAAAAAAAAATTAACCAAAAATATTTTAAAAAATAAAGTGTTTTAGTAAGTAAATCAGGTTTATTTTCAAATCAGAAAAGATATAAAAAAATATTTTTGTAAAAAAATTTAAAAATAAATAAATTAAACATCCTGTTTAATCCGTTATTTTTTCTAGTTAATTGGATTTAGTCTGCATAATCTGAATTTTAAATAATCTGAGTTTGAAAGCAAAACCTACCCATTATTTAAACATATAAATAGTTTAAATAGACGAATTTACCCCCATTTTAACGTCCTACTTGTTACTGATTATTAGATGAGAATCTCGGTTCTATCCTATTTCTATATAAGGCTGTATAAGGCAGAATATGTTTACCCATCTCTCATTCTACTTTTCTTGTTTCTTTCATATATAGCTTTGCCTTCATTCTTGAGACATGGCACTAAATGGTAAACTTAGCGTTGAAACTCCAATCCAAACACCAGCTGCCAAGTACTTCGACATCTTCATAACTCAATTCCACAATTTTCATAGCATTTGTGAAAAAGTTCATGAAGCCGAGATTCATGAAGGTGATGACTGGCATGTCACTGATTCGGTCAAGAATTGGACTCTTGTCGTAGGTAATTTAATCAACCTCCAAATCTGTTTTTTTTTTAAAAGAAATTAAGGGGTCAATTAATTAATAATTATTTTTCTATGTAAATTAAACTATAATTCTAAGCGTATGTATATCTATTTTATTTAATTAAATTAAATTAAATTATTTATTTTTATATCAAATAGAAAATCATTTTTATATTAAATAAAATTTATTTCTCTATTATTTAATATTAAAATAATTTTTTAATTTATTTGGCATAAAAATAAATAATTTCATTAGACAAAATGAGTGTACATTTAATATTATTATATATATATATATATATATATATATATTATTTTTTTTAATACTTATTTATTTTAATTCATTGTTAAAAAACAATAGATGGCAAGCCAATTAAGTTGAAGGAGAAAATGGAAAATATTGAGAAGGAGAACAAGTCAATCACATACAAGTTTTTCGATGGAGATATAAGCAAGAACTATAAAGTCTTTAATATCTTTTTTCAAGTGATTGAAAAGAATGATGGTAATACATCAGCTAAAATCACTGTTGACTATGAAAAAATCAATGAGAATGTTGAAGCTCCATATGGATTCATGGAGTTCTTTGACAAGAGTTTGAAAGACATTGATTCTCATCTTATCAAGGCATAGCTAGCTCCATGCAAGAGCTATTATGAAGAACCCCATGCATGGATCTACTTGAATAAAATAATGGGTTTGGCTACATATATAGCTTGTGGTAATTATATTATTAAGAGTTTTTATAATATATAATAATTGCAATAATAAGGATGTTTGATGCTACTTCTTCTTCTTTTCATCTTTGGTTTGAACGCATCTAATATAATGGCTGCTCTTGTGTAAGTGTGCCAATGATTTTTCGTTTGAGTGTGGTGTCTGTTCTTTGTAATATATATATATTTTTTTGGTGTCTGTTCTTTGTAATATATAATGGTGGAATACATGTTTCTCTATAATAAGAATGATTTGATATCGTCCGTGTGTTTTGTTATTATTCATTTTTGCCAAATCTCAACATTCGGCTACATCGAGTGATCGTCTTTTTTTTTTTTTTTTTTTCTAAAAAAAGATAATTTTTTTTAATTTAACATTTAAAATTGGAAAATGTGCAAAAGATCAAGTATACACAAAAATAATATACTTAACATTACTCTAAAATTACCAGCACTTGACTTTGATGAATTGTCTCTGCCAAAATTAATTTCATGAGATTATTTTTACGGTAATGATTGTAGACTTTTGTACATATTATTTTTAATATGAAAAAGTATAAATATTAATATAAAATTTTTCATGCTAAAAATATATGTACGAACGTCTATTTAGTACATATATATTTCTTGTTTTTCTTATTCATCCGGTACCTTGAATTTTACCTCGATTAATTTTAATACAATTAGTAGAGTCTTTTTTTTTTTTTTTAACTGAATTAGAATCATTTATCTGAATATGAAGAGTAGATCTCTCAAGTCTCAACAGAATTATTTACATACGAATTTCAAACTTGTTTTAAATAAATATAAGCCAATTACCATTTAGACCAAGCCCAAAGCTACTTTGGTGGAGACACGTACATATTTTTATTATATATTTTGACCAATTAAATTTAATTAATTCATTTATTTTTATATTAAATAAAAAATTATTTTAATATTAAATAACATAAAAAAATATAATTAAAATAAATTTTTTATTTGATATCGAAATAATTTTTTATTTAATATTAAATAAATAACTTAATTAAATTTAATTGACCAAAATGAATGTTACATAAAAGGCTAAAATTAGAAATATTTTTATTTATATATCAAAATTAGCCACTAAAATCAGCCACCAATATATTCATATATATAAATACATATGTATTTTTATAATTTTCAATGTATATTTTATATTTTAATATATATTATACACTAATGACTGATTTTAGTGACTAATTTTAATGTTCAACAATTCAAATAGAAAAAACCCAAAATTATTATATACACAGATACACACATGGGTGTGCAACAATTTGTTCATTCATCATCATATGGCAACATGACGCTGTTTCTCAAGTTTTATCCAAGTAATAAGAACAATTTTTCTTTGATGGCAAGATCATATCAAAGCTTTGTGATGACAAATATTGAATCACAATCACACACACTAAGAAGAAAATACCCTCTCCTCCCAACACAAACCGTGTCTGTATGTGAGAATGGTAGTTGTATTGTCATTATTATATTTTGATTTTGATTTGATAGGTAACAACTTACTCGATCAGCATCATTCATCGGTCACTCTCATAAACATTTTTTTGGCAGACACAATTGTGAAAGTTGGACCATTAGATGCTATTTGACACTAAATCCTACCGATATAAAATTATTTTTCTATTGACCAAGATTCAAAGAGAGGTCTACTGAATAAGTACATAACAACTCTTGCATATGCCCTAATAATAACCATATTAACCTTAGGGTGTGCAGGATCGCATCCGGCCCCGGAAAAATCGAAACCGACATGAAAATGTCCAGATCCCATTTGTACAACCATCAAATCCAATTCAATCCGCATATTAACAAGTATAGATCAAGGGTTTTTTTTTTTATCAAAGATAATTATATTGCATTTCATTAGGGTAATAAAATCAATACATAAGGTCTGGATCCAACTAGGACAACCAGAATGAAAACTAAGACTGTGGGAACTCTACTAATATTAAAACATCAAAATTGCTTAACAAGAAGATAAGGTTGAGAAAATAAGAAAGCTCAAGGGGGGTGATACTGGTAGAACTCATGAATCATCTGTTGCTGCTGAGAGGGTGCTGTCCACAGAAGTTGCCACACCTTCAAAGATGCGAAGGTTTCTATCATGCCAGAGTTTCCATAGGATCGCCGTGAAGATGCTGCTCTTCTTCCTCCATTGGGTCTGTTTTCGAAGGTTCTCCATTAAATCCAACCACCACTTCAAGAAGATTGTAGAGTCATCAGGTTTGGTAATCTCACGAAGATCCGATTGATTCCAAATCTCAGAGGCAAATGGACACTGATGATTCAAGCAGTGGAGGACAGTTTTCCCCCAAAACTCCACATCTAGGGCACTCATCAGTAACTGCAGGAATACGACTCTTTAGTCTTTGTCGCACATGTAGTCCATTATGTAAGGCTTTCCATATGAAGACCTTCATATTCGGTGGGCAACGAAGATCTATCCCAAGGGTGGACCAGAGCTTCTTCTGTTGACACTGAGCTGGGAGCTGTTCAAAGGGGAATTGGTAGAAATTGAAAGCAATTTGATAGCCTGAAGCAACGTATATCCATCTCACTTTCCTGGCGTCCAGGTTAGTAAATCATTTCCATGCTCTTCTAATTGAATCTGTAAGATAGTTGTAGCTATATTTGATGAAAATATGCGTCTAATTAATCCTACTTTCCATTGCTTGTGTTGATTGTCTATGAGTTGATTCACCCAAATTGGATCACCATTTGAATTTATTTGTTGAAATAGAGAGAGCGGATTGTACTCGTGAATCCAAGGATCCTCAAATATATGAATTTGGGTCCCTATTCTAACTTTCCAAAACAATTCTTTTTCTAGTACCTTTCTGCTTTCCAATAAGCTGCTCCAAGCCCATGACGAGGGGTTATTACCAACTGGGGCTCTCATGAAGTCAGAATGAGGGAAATATCTCTGCCTTTGTATATTCTGCTGACTAGGGAATTAGGCTTTGTTAGTATCCTCCATGCTTGCATGGCCAGCATTGCCAAATTAAAAGCTTTAAAATCCTTAAAGCCAAGCCCATCCTACTTCTTATCTCTGCAAATAATGTCCCAATTGACTCATTGTAGCTTCCTGTAGATTCACATTAATAAATAAATAAAAATATAATAATATATGTTTTTATGACTTTTACATCAATTTATTTAAATATGTTTACTATTTTTAATTTTTATTAATTTAATGTTATATAAATAAATAAATAAATAAATGTATTTGTATTATTATATTTTTTATTTTTAAATCTTAAAATTAGTTTTTCTGTAAGTTTTTATTTTTTTAGCTGATGGATCGATCCGTAAATATACAAATCTTTTATCCAATCCGCGCACCCTTATTAATCATTCAATCTCATTTCATTTGCGTAAAGTTTTTGAACACCTAACAATTTTTTGTTTCGGACCATATTTCATGATAAAATTATTCTGATATAAATTATTGATGTTTGGTTTCGTATGACAATAAATTATACATATCAATACATTAAAGATATAGACTAATAAAACTTTATCACATTTATCCACATAAGCATTTTTGTTTTAAAAAAAATAAATTATATCAATATTTTTATTAAAAATATTCTAATAATTTATTTGAAAAATTAAATTATCCCTCTATTTAGTTAAATTTGTAAAAAGACACAAACATTTTTATTTTTATTTCTAGATAATATTGTTCTTTTAAATTTAACCAATATTAAAAATAAATGTGATCTCGCTAACCTAGCTAGCCTTTAAATTTGATTTTTAAGCTCTATTCCATGTATTAAAATGGCTTACTATAAAGACTTGTTGAAACTCCTCATACTTTTGCTTTGTGTGCTAATCTATGCTAGTAATCTTCATGGCCTGATTGAAAGGAGTACCTCTTTTTGTTTTCATTTTTATTTATCTAGTCTAGAAAGTATAGATCAAAGGCAATGATATATATGATATGATAGAAGAAAATAATAATAGGTGGCAACATACAACGATAAAAAAAATAAGTCCTAATAACGACAGCAAATATTTAATCCCCTAAATTTATTTTTTTGCTATCACGTTAGTAATCCAACTTTCCAATTATATACTTCTAAGATAATATAATCCTTGATATATGTATTTAAAAACCTAAATTTGGAATTCTAGTTATTATTGGGTATTTTAATATGTGATCTACGTAATATTTTTAGTGTTATAGAGAGTATATATGAAAAATATTATATGTTTAAACTGGCAATATAATGCATGATACGTGGATCTAAACCCACCCCTACCCCCACCCCCACCCCCCTCACTTCCATTTCTATAGATTAACAAAGAAAATGGAGCATAACGATGAATATTGATATGCTTGCAAACATTGTAAGATAAGGATGGATTAGCTTATGCAATGTTAGAGCCTTACTTTATTATTCTATGCAAACATTGGTTTAATGATACGTGCCATAAATTTGAAAATTTGCAAAATTGAACTCGATTTAAAAATCTTTCGATCCTGATTTAAATAAATTCAAATAACTTTACAAAAATTTGTTGATTTATTTTAAAGATTTTTCCAATTTAAATAGACCTTATTATGAATTAGGAAATTTAAAATTGAATTAACTTTAAAAAAAACTTCTTAACTTATTTTTGTGAATAAAAGTTACATAGTTCTTGAATATATCCTTTATTTAAATTTAAGAAATATAATAAATCAGATAATTGGAAAATTTTCATGTATAAAATAAAAAAAAAACTTTAGTTTCCAAAAAAAATTTTAACTTTATTTTTTTGGAAATAAAGTTTTCTTTTATTTTATTCTTGAAAATTTTCTAAAATTATATATTTATATTACTCTATATTTATTTTAAAAATATTTCAATTGAATCGAATTTTTAGTTTTTTTACTTTTTTACATGGTGAGATGTGTATATGAACCGGATAGAAGACCAATCCGAACAGGATAAAAGACCGGACATGCAATAGAATCAGTGTGAACCAATTAGAATCGTCCGGTTCATATGAAAGCCGGTGATTTGGTAGGTTTTCAAAAAAAACCCGGATCGGGTCTTTTTTTTAAATCACCCACCAAAACGACGCCGTTTTCCTAAGTTCTGAAAAAAAAGGACAAAAAAAGTGAAAACCCGCGTGTCTCTGCCTCGAGCCGTCGCCTGTGGCTACGTCGCCGGTCGCCCGAGATCCCTTCGCAGTTCTGCGTCGTGCCAGCCTTGGCGCGGCCGTGGCTTGCTCCTGTCTGTGTGCCGTCCCAACAGCCGCGGTGTCGTTCATCTTCAACCTCTGCCTGTGCCTTCGCAGCAACCCACCTCAGCATCCTTCCCCTTCTGCGGCTCTGCCCACCCTCTCCGCCGTGGTTGCTGCCTTCCCTCATCCCTCGTATGACATTTTCACATTCTCAATTTCCACATTGAATTTACTTCATAACCCATGGATTTTATTAATAATTTCTCCTAATTTTTGCCTTGTTTAATTAGAGATTTTTTTTAATATATATATATATCCATGAATTTGATTAGTAATTGGAGATTTTGCTGTTTAATTTGATTTATATTATTGTATAGGATGGAAACTCACGTGCAGGCAACTTATAACTTCACGTGAAGTTGACACTTTACAAGTTACACGACAATTTAGTTAAATATGTCAAATCGTCAATAAGCAACTTCAGGAGTACACCTTAGTATTCACCTTTGTATTCTTTACTTCTAACGGATGTTTTTGTTCTGCAGAAACTTAAGCTGAGGTTTGAGGTTTGAGTATGGTGCCAAGTGTGCGCACCTACTCCGGTTTTGGCTTCAGGCCTTGCCTTGATCACCATCCTTGTAGCAAGGCAACAACCACAACAAGTTCTTCAGCTCTCTCACTTGGCTTCTTCCTGGAGCGAACCCCTCTTCCTCCTTTTTCTTCTTTGAAGATGAAGCACTCTCACCCGCCCCAACTTGTTTTCCAGGCATCACAAGATCCTGTTTCCATAAGGTTCATATGTATTTTCTCTTCTTATTTTACTTATCTAGACATCTAATTTCTCTCAAGTTGAGGTTGTTGCATTTTTTGTTAGGAATTTGTATTTTGCTAATGGGTTTAGGGTTTAGGGGAACAATTTAAAGTTACAAATGCTTACAGTGATTGAAACTTTGAAAAGTTTCCAATGTTGGGAACTTTTGCAATACCCTTTCTCTTAATGGATTTTGTTTTAGGCTTGTTGTGACAGTAGTGCTTTCAGAATTCAGATTTAGATGATTAAGGCATATAAAAAAATGTTGTTTCTAATCTTTAAGTTTAAGAAACTGGAATTGTCTGTAGAAGTTCAACAAATTTTTACATGAGAACACATGATTGGATATCAGTGTTATTTAAAAAAATTGTAGTTTTAAAGCTTTTGATACTGTAAATGTCAATAAAAATTTAAAAGCTCAACAAATTATTTATTGATGGTGTTATGTGTTTTGCAGCAATGACGAATTGCCAGTCCACGGACTATCAGAAGTGATTGTTGGGGTTCTGGGAGGAGGCCAATTGGGTCGCATGCTATGTCAAGCTGCTTCTCAGATGGCAATCAAAGTTATGGTCTTAGATCCACAGAAGAACTGCCCAGCAAGCTCCCTGTCTTATCATCATATGGTTGGAAGCTTTGA
>JASCZI010000050.1:124215-143984 GCA_036250425.1 Stylosanthes scabra
TTTTGTTCCCAAGTGTCTTTTTCTGTTTGTTGTAATGAAATTAACATATGTTTTTACTAATTATCCAGTACCAGATTAAGATAAATACAAAAATAAATAAAAAAAGAAAGAAATGAGAGCTGTTGTACAAAGAACTACCTCGGACTTCATTAATTTCAAGATGTTACTTACTCAAGCTCCATTCATTCATTGTTTATGCAGGCCAACTGCACAACAGCTCGAATTTTCCCAGCTATCCTCGATGTTGAGAACCCGGAGTTCAAGCGGAAATTGGACAGGATGGTGGAGATGCTCACTGTTGATGATAGAGATGACATTCCGGTGGTAAAGAACTTGAAAAGGATTTCACTTGAGGTTGTGGGAGGCTAACGCTTTTGGGGAAATTAAACATCTTCTAGAAGAGAAGGGGTATTCATGTAAAAAAAATTAATTTTGGTAGAAAAATATTTAGTAACCAACATGATTTTGACCAACAATAACCAATAACTTTTTTTTTATTTTTAATTAATGTTATCGTAATAATACTTTCTAATCTCTTAAATATAACTCATTTGTAACTTGTTTCTGTTTATAATTATATTCAATTATGTCATTTATTATTTGTAACATTTTTTTATTCCTATTATTTTTAAAACATTATTATTAATTGCACTATTATGATAGTTTTTATTGAATGATTTTATTTTTATTAATTGCATATTTTTGTTTTGTTTTTTCAAATTGTAAGGAGTATTATCATTTTTTGTCATTATATATATATATATATAGCTGTTGTTTAAAGGCTTTTCCATATATATTCTCTTTTCTTTCTTGTTTTATTTTTTAAAATATTTATTTTATATTTCAGTTCTTTATAACAATTAAATAGTACCAAATATAAATTATGAATGTTATATGTATGAAATTATAGTTGTTATATACATAATATGATAGGTGTTATTTGTGTTTTAAATATTATTATTAAATATTTTGAATATTATATATTTACGTGTAATTATAAATGTTATATGTATGAAATTATAGATATTATATGTATAATATGATGGATGTTATTTTATGAATATAACATCTATAATTTATAAATATTGAAAACAAATAACATCCATAATATATGATGTATATAACATTTATAATTTCATACATATAATATCCATAATTTATATTTCGTACTAGTTAATTGTTGTCAAGAGCCAAAATATAAAATAAATATTTTAAAAAATAAAACAAGAAAGAAAAGGGAATGTATATGGAAAAAACTTTAAACAACAACAATTTAAAAAAGGTAATGCTAGATGTACCATTGTACACACCTCTACACACAATTTAGTAACACGGAAAATATAAACATTAGTACAGAAAAATGTAAATTTCTGTGCTAATGTTTACATTTTTCTGTGTTACTAAATGGTGTGTACAAGTGTGTACAATGGTACACATAAATTTATTCATAAAAAATATATATATATATAAAATGACAAAAAATGATAATACTCCTTAGAATTTGAAAAAATAAAACAAAAAAATGCAATTAATAAGAATAAAATCAATTAATAAGAACTATCATAATAGTGCAGTTAATAATAATCTTTTAAAAATAATAGGAATAAAAAAATACGTTACAAATAATAAATGGCATAATTGAATATCATCAAAAACGAAATCAAGTTATAAATGAGTTGTATTTAAGAGATTAGAAAGTATTATCATGATAATATTAATTAAAGATAAAAAAGGAAGTTATTGGTTGTTGTTGGTCAAAATCATATTGGTTACCAAACATTACTGTGGAATGGAAACGATTGTGGCAATTTTAAGAAAAAAAAAATTTGTGACAAAATTGATTTTCATACCAAACATTTATGGCAATAAGAGTACTTATCCCTCTAAAAGAATTACAATAACCTTTAATCTAGACTCTGGAGAGCACGCAAAAAATTAAAAAAAAAAAACAAACAGACAAACATAAAAATGAATCAAATTATCTGAATTATTTCAAATAGCTTGCTCTTCTTCATTTACATATTTGTCCTCTTCATCGAATATTGATTTTTTAATTTCTAGATACAGAAAATGTTGATAACATTAACATACAAGTGTTAAGCCATGTAAAGGTTTGGTTAAAAAAAAAAACACTTGGTTTGCAGATTAAATTAGAGATGCGTGACAGTGTGGCATTCAGTTTTATAATAATTATCACTGATGTTTGAAGATTTCTGTTGAAAAACCTCATGTGACGTAAACTATGCTATGCAAATCTGTAAAGGATGATATGATCAGATGAGATATATATGGCTGGTATAATTGTTTAAAAATTAAAATAAAACTAAATATTGTTCTGCAATTTCTCCGGAAAAAAAAATAGTTCTGAATTTTGTACCTAACAGCTGAAAAAAAAAGGTATAATGAGTGCCAAACAAAATTCTAGCCTAAAATAAAATTAAACTCTTGCAAGTTGTTATGATGTCTTAGTTAATAGATTTTAGTTTTTACCCTTTAAATTTACAAGTTGCTAGAAGCAAGTGAACTCATAAAACATCCAGTACCCTGAGCCCTGAGGCCACTAGGGTTACAACTTGCAAAGTTAACAATGAGTAATGCTGCCACCAAAACGTAGTTGATTTGTTTAATCATGCTAATGCTAAACCAATATGAAACGTACCATTTTGTTTAAATTAATCAACTATTTTCTCCTCATTAGTGCTAAATTAAACAGTGCCAACTCTAACACATGGAAAAATGAAATGTTACATTTAAATTAAAGCTGAAATGTTCCCAAAGATAAGAAGGATGGGAAAAACAAAAGGTGATATACAGCAGAACAAATCCTGCTACCATTTGCTTGAAAACTCTCTTTGGGTGATTATGGCTAATCCTCATCCTGCAGAGATTGTCAACAATTATTTAGAATAACATAAAAGTTCCCTGAGGCTTGACAGCATAGGTAGTGATTATAGATCATATATCAGACATGTAACAATTCATGCTGGTTGATTACAAAGCATAACATCTTGTTTTCAAATATAAATTCACATGGATTTAGCTAATTTGTGCCATAAGAACACATTTTAAGAATGGGTAACACTACATATAGATGTCCATGCATCAATTCCAACAAAAACAATTTTTGTTTTCTTTGTTGTGATTACAAATTCATGTATTAGACTTCATTATTTCTGTGCTTAGCGTGTGAGCTTATTAGGTATGAAAACACATGGATAGATGTATGGATGTGTGTACACCTAGATTTATTCATTGTATAATAACAAATTTTTTAAGTTTTTGAAGTATTTGTCTATTTGATAGACTGAAAATGTAAAAACTAAAAAAATATATATTATCTTTTCAATAACTTCTAGTCAAATATTTTCTTTTATGGTGTTCTTAAAATGTGGTTTTGACACAAGTTAGCAAGACCCTATATATATTTAGCTAAAAATCTAAAACCCTTAGGTGTCTGCAGAAGATTTTCAACATATAAACTGACACTATACACTTCTAAACGTTATATTAAATACAAAATTTATTCACATAAAAACCTATACTATTAATTTCAACATAAGCAAAAGCAACACAGAACACACATCTAGAAAGAATAAAAAAACTGATTTCTGGAGGTGTTCAAAGAAATCATGTTAACCAAATTTAACTGAAACTGAAACTGAACCAAACCATCCACTCTTAAGAATGAGCTATGCACAAAACAATAACTCAATGAAAGAGCTTTATCTAAATTTTACACAATTCAAACCCTAATCTCAAATAACAGTAAGAAAGCACAAAATCAACCACACTCACAACACATCCAGCTAAGCCATTAACAAAAAACAATTCAACAAATTTCACAAGTTTTTTTGAAAAACAACGAATTGGAAATTATATACCTAACCAGATCCGACGATGATGTTGTTAATGGGAATGAAGATGAGCTTGACGAAGAAGCCAACGAATCCCATAACAACGAACCCGATTGCAGTACGAACAGCAACCTTGGAGAATTCTGCAAAACGAAAACGAAAAATTCAGATCCACAGCACAGCACAGAGATTCAAATCATAATAATAAAAATTAAATTAACAAAAAAGGTACCTTTGCGATCTGGTTTATGGCAACGCTTGACGAGCCTTACGCTGTCTTTAGCGAACTCTCTGAGGGGATCGAAAACTGAATCAATGGCGTCCATTCTCTGTGTTTCTCTCTTGTGCTTTCGAAACTGAGATTGAAGATTGAAAAATTGATGAATTTTGAGGAAGGAAATAGGACGAGTGTTGGGAAATACAATACACGTTGAACGGGCCAATGAGGTTATGCCACGCTGGATTCTTCACACCTACCTGGAACTCTCTTTTGTTTCTTTTTGGTATCTTGCTGACTGTTACATAGTTTCTTTTGCTACTTGGGTTGACTGAATACTTCATGGGCCTTTTTGGTATTTTTATGGGCTTTTTCTTCATTTCTGTTGGGCCTTTCTCACCTTTATTTTTGGATTTACTATGGTGGCTCAACTTACTTGTAGGTCATGCTAAAAGAAAACACTTAAAGGGTAATGACCCATGACAAAAAAAAAACGGGTAATGACCCAAAAAATAAAAACACCTTTTTTTGGTAGGGTAAAACATGGGATGCTTCAATGGGCTTTAACCCGTTTCAATACAAAAGATGAGTAAGAGTCAAAATTTGAATTTTGCTTTAATGTCTTATACTCTTATGTATTATTGACAAGGGATATATTCTTAAATGAAGTTTAGATTCATAATGAATTAGTTATCAACTTGTCGTACCAGGATTATTGGGGAAAAACACTCCGAAGTCATAAGTGAATTGAGTTATTAGGATAGTATTAGAATATCAAATGCATTTAGTATATAAAAAAAATTAGCTAGTGTTAGTTAGAAAAATAAGACAGAAATAAAGAAAATGGTAACGCTATGTCGCTATTTAAACAAGTGATTTTTGCCAACTAAGTTCAACCAAGTAATTTATTTTTATGCTAAATAAAATATTATTTCGATGTCAAATAGTATAAAAAATTGTACTTAAATAAAGTTTTATTTGACATCGAAATAGTCTTCTATTTAGAAAAAAAAAATAATTTGATTAGCCAAAACCACTTATTTACGTAGAATTATTGTTAAGGTAAAGAAAAATGTTAATCATACAAAATTTTTCTATATATTTTGGTTTATTTGAATATTGAATGAGTCAAATCTGTTGTGAAGGAAATTAATCAAGGTATAGTAGGTATAGGTATCCAAGAAACCCTAAATTAGGATTCAAAATTAAGAAAGTCAATTACCTCTGAATTCAAGAAAAGAAACATACACGTGCAGAAGGACAGTGAGACATAGAGAGACAAAATTGTTAAATCCATGTGTGAAAGTGATGGAACACAATGTCAAAATTAAACAAAACCCAATTTTAAACAAAGCAAGCATTTATCGAGTACAAAATTCCAGGCATTACTGTCGTTCAATGTCTCTTATTTCCTAATCCCAAAAACCTTTTTAGTTACATATATAAATATGTTAATAAACAAAAACAAAAACAACCAGCTTCACAACTTGCGTGTACTTTAAGCTTTTCAATCACATGTATTAATTATTACTATTATATATATGAACAAATTAAGCAGCCTAAAATCGTATAAAAAATTCGAAAATCGTCCAACCAAACCAGCTAATTATGAGAAAAATAAGATTTTGTTAGTAATATTAAAAAAATATCAAAGCTACCCACTAAATATTTGGATACCGACAAAACTATCTATAAAAAAAGGAAATAAATTTTTTACTCATGAAAGATGATCTCGATTTGACAAAACTACCCAAATATAATTAATATTTGGATAGTTTTGGATGATATTTTATGTAGTTTTATCAAACAGAGCTCATCATTTATACGCATAAAATTCATTTATTTCTTTCATAAGTAGTTTTGTCAGCGTTCGAATTTTTTGCGAATAGTTTTGATATTTTTCTAATTTTTATGAGTAATTACAATTTCTTTTGTGCATTGGGGTATCACTAGACCGAAAAATCCAATGACTAATTTCTCATGTAGGTAAAGTGGGCAATCCAACCACATTTCGTAGCATAAGTGGTAAGAGGCTTTGGTTGTTTAAGTATTTAGCATCGGATTTGAACTTCGAACCTTGGGGGCGGCATATATGCTTAAATGGATGTGATCACGTCAAACTCCTAAAAAGAGACACTCGATAAGGCGTAAGAAATTAATCTGTACCTATGGAATTTAGAAAATCCTCCAAAAAAAAAAATGGAAGATCCTCCGAAGCAAGTAAATTCCATTCACTGATTCACATTCTTAAGAAAAATCGAATCGAAAAAGAAGGTTAAAAAATAGTAAAATACTGCATCAATTTGCGTTTGTATTAGTGGGAGATGTTTGATTCCAGATTAATTAATAAATATATTTCAGACAATTATATCATCAGGGCTATTATTTTCAGAAAAATATTATATTCAAACATTATAAAAAAAATTTGAAAGATGTTAGATGCGTAGTAGTTTATCCTAAATTAAAAAATCATGAAACAAAGTTCCACTGAAATTTAAGGTGAAAAAAATAGTGTTATGACTTATGAAGTATCAACTATCAAGTGAGAAAGTCACCAAAAAAAAACTATCAAGTGAGAAAATGGAAGTCAACAACTATTTCCTCGGGCGTAATGTATGCCGTATAATTTTGAAAATTGTTACCTTCTTCCACGCTTTCCACCAAGAACAAGAACTTATATTAACTAGTATATAATGTGCACTAATTATCTAAAATATAAAAATATACTATTAATAATATGAAAAAGAAAAACACAAAATCCTTTCAAGTTTCAATATGCATTAGGAACTTAGGAAGGAATGTCATATATAATTATATATAAGATGTTAAAATTGAAGGATAATAATTAAGATTAAAAGAAATCTCCTTTAATTTGGTGACAGAGGACGAATAATGTAGTAGTTTCAATGTCAAATATCAAAGTTTATAGCCCCACAGCATTATTATTATTATTATTATTATTATTATTATTATTATTATTGTATAACATAATGAGATAGTACTTAATTTTTGTCTTTAATTAGAGCACCAATATATATGCATATACGCGTAATAATAACTATCATTATTAATTCATTTTTTAAGTATTTTGGCATCTAATTCCATCCGTTGTCAAATTCACGGGTTGAATCATTCTACCTAATATAGAACAAAACAAAAAGGTTGTATTAGCATGCATTAGCCATATCATCAGTTATATGTATTATTGAAGAAGAAATTTACTAACTTTCACCTTTCTGCATACAGAACTCACCAATTCAGGTTAAATTTTACTTACTCTTTTTTTTCTTAAGGAAAAAAAAAAGAAAAGAAAAGGGCAATAACTAACTTCTTTTCCTATAGAGGTAATCTTGAAGGGCATTCTATACTACTTTTGTTTCTTAAGGTAAGAAACTATCACGAAGATTCAGCTTTTCCAAAATACACATGAATAATTATTTTTCTGATACCAATTAAATCTAATCATTCTATCACAAAAGAGGAGTTCAAAGAAAAAAAAAATGCCTAATACTTATTTATAACATCTCATAATCACATAAAACTCTATACTACGTTAATATTCTCCTATCATCACGTTTATAATTGAATATTTTTAATTAATTTGCAAGTGAAATTTATATTAGAATTGAGATTAGGTTGGTATAACTTCACCCCAAAAACTAACTCATGGATTAAGGATTACCTCACATTTATATACTTTCAAATGATCATATCCTTGATAATATGGGCCTTGTAATGACGGCTTCTCTTTTTTTCAGGTGCTGACTAGGAGGCGCGGACGGGGAAGGCGCCTCCAACGTGGAGGCGACAA
This sequence comes from Stylosanthes scabra, assembly GCA_036250425.1. Taxonomy (NCBI): domain Eukaryota; kingdom Viridiplantae; phylum Streptophyta; class Magnoliopsida; order Fabales; family Fabaceae; genus Stylosanthes; species Stylosanthes scabra. The sequence goes on from JASCZI010000050.1 coordinate 132,098, forward strand.
CACGGGAGGCGCCTCCAATGTGGCAGGCGTGGATGGTGTTGGCGCTTCCAACGTGGAAGCCCAAGTGCAGAAGGCGCCTCCTACATAGCAGTGGCCGCGTATGCGCCTCTGACACGTGGCACACACCAATTTTTTTGAAAGTGTGAATTTGATATGCATTAATGTACCCGATTAACAATTTAATGTATCCCGAAAACAAACTAATGTGATTAACAAAAAACACACAACATGTTCAACAGAAAACGCATAATCTGTTCAACAGAAGACACATAACCTGTTCAACTGAAAACAAAGAACCTGTTCAACTGAAAACAAATAACCGTATCGACTGAAAAGAAAACAAACTACGGTACTCAGCACAACTCTAACCAGATACTTAAGTCTAAAGAAAACAAAATTAGTCAAAATTACTTTAAACTTAAATATCTGGTTAGAATTGTGCTGAGTACCGTAGTTTGTTTTCTTTTCGGTCGATACGGTTATTTGTTTTCAGTTGAATAGGTTCTTTGTTTTCAGTTGAACAGGTTATGTGTCTTCTGTTGAACAGATTATGCGTTTTCTGTTGAACAGGTTGTGTGTTTTCTGTTAAACACATTAGTTTGTTTTCGGGATATATTAAATTATTAATCAGGTACATTAATACATATCAAATACACACTTTCAAAAAAATTGGTATGTGCCACGTGTCAGAGGCGCCTACGCGGCTAGAGCCTGCCATGTAGGAGGCGCCTCCTGCACTTGCGCCTCCACATTGGAAGCGCCAACGCCAGCCACGCCTGCCACGTTGGAGGGGCCTTCCCCGTCCGCGCCTCCTAATCAGCACCTGAAAAAAAGATAAGTTGCCACCGTGTCGCCACATAGGCAAAACGAGGGCAGCTTTGTAAATAATTTTAAAACAAGAGCATTTTCGTAATAAGTTTTGAAAACAAGAGTATTCTAATAAAACCACCTAATTTACAAGATAAACATTAATATATATGTTCAAATAAAATAATAAAAGTATCTAACTCAAGGCCTAAAAAATGTTAGCTAAATTGGTGAGAATCATTAGTAATATTCAAAAAAATTATTATCATAAATTCATAATAATATATGTCGTCTTAGGAAACCAAAATAATAATATATATATCTTAAGTAATAATAATGTGTTGCTTCTAAATTCTTCTAATCCAAATGAAAAATCAATACAAAGTAGTAATACACCATTATTACCTGGCCCTCGGAAGAGTCTTGTTCTCAATTAATAATACACATACAAACTAGTTAGGTGGGAACAGGTATATTATTATGAAAATAAATTTCAAGGCTAATAATAATAATGAAAAAGATGATGAGAAATTAAAATAATGGCGTCAAGTGATTTGCCGTGTTACCTAGAAACTATAATGCAGGCAAATTGGGTAGCACGTCATGAAAATGAAGTTTAGGCTTTTAGCACAAATGGGTATGTTTTCCACTTCCCAATTATATTCAACTTTCATCATCATAATCAACCACACTTTTTGAAATTTTATCTTTTTTTATTTTTTTATAGACTTGTCAATGGACGAGTCATCTGAAGAAAATGTAATGTTATTCAATGAAAGAGGGAAAATAATATATCCCCCCCAAAAAAATCAAGTTTAATTTCAATCGATTTGAGTAAAACTCTTCCAATTTATATTAAAATTTAATTAAAAGTAATTAATTTTATACTCACACTATCTTAAAAAAATTACTATTGTTTCATAACAAATACACTTTTGGTTAGATGTCAATATTTTTTTAAAAAAGTACTGAAATCCATTAATTATATATAAAAATTTAAATTTTTTTAAAAAATAACTAGCCAATTTTCATTCTCACCAATATGGAGAAGAAATATATATATATATATATATATTTTGCTGCTGCTAAATGGTGTGTACAAATGGTGTATTTAGTATTACTTATATATATAAAATTCATTCCATCATAATTAATATAATTGAGAGAGGAAGGGAGAGAGAACAACACATGAACATGCAAATGAAGATAGAGAGACTAGCTAGATAGGAAAACCAGCAACAAAATTTATTTCATCACTTTATAAGTTTTGATAGCCATTGATGAAGTTTTAAGACTAAGAAACCGTTTACAAATAATTGCCTAATAATAATAACCCCATAATTGAACCAACCCTTATAGGAGTAATAAGGAGTGAATAATAATAAAAAATAACAACAAAAATAAAATAAAATTATAAAAAAAAGAAAAGAAAAAAGAAGAAGAACAAAATTGAAAGTAGTTCATGAAGGTGAAGAAAAAAATGTCTGGCTTTCCCATGTACGCCGCTAAATGAATCTTGTTCCACCGTTGAATTCATTCATTCTCCACCATCGATCATAACCCTATCTTCTCCTCCTCTTCTTCTTCTTCTTGTACCACAAATAACCACCACATGATTGAAAATAATCATAATAATAATAATGAAAATGAACATCTTCATCATCATCATCATCATAAGGGTCCATATGAATTATTGCAACGGCATTATAATTGTTGTTCTCCATAAATATTTTCTTCTTCTTCTTCTTCTTTTTCTTATTCTTCATGATTTTGATGAAAGTATTATCATATCATGTTACTTTCTATTTGGTTCCGAAAAGACACAAAGTAGGTCGGAGTGTTCTGAATTAACTGAGAAGGGAAAAGGAACAGTGTTATAGAAAAAGGGTGTCACTTTGTGTTTGTGTTTCTAACTCAGTCAGAGAAAAAAGAGAAAGAGAGAGAGAGTGAGAAAGGGAAGAGGTAGAAATTGTAGAAGCAGGGTGTTCCCAACAAGAAGACGAGCGTTTCAAATACTATACTCTCCTTTTTTTTTCTTTTATTTAATTAATAATGCATCATTTATATGTCTTAAATTCAATGATAAATTATTTTATCACATGTAGAATTTTCACGAAGAAACTAACTTAAAATTTATATAAAAAAATTAAATAAAGGCTCTTGTTGGAAGAGTAGAAGTAATATAACATAATATAAATTTTATTTTAATATATTATCAGCGTAAAATTATTTTACATACGTAATTACTATAAGTCAAAAAATAACCTCTTTTTATCATTGACTCCCTATTTGATTATTCAGAAAAATTGATAAAATTATGTAAATATTTTATATTATAGGTGTATCAATAAATAATTTTGTGTTGTTACCGTTTAAACAAAAGTAAAAATATTTAGAATAATAACTTTTTTTTATATATAATCTGAGAAGACTATAAGAGAAAGAAAATAAAGAAAGACTTTAATCAAATAAAATACTTTTTTTTGTTTGAATTTATTAAAATTATTGAACCTAAAATAAAAAATATTTTTAAATTACGTACGTTGATTTTGTCATTGGGTTAGAAAAAATATTATCATTAAATAAGCTTAATGAGAACAATAAAAATATAAATCTTATGTATGCTTTAATTATTCAACTCTTACAAATAAAATACAAATACAACCTAGCTATTTTATTTGTTACAGATATTGTCAACCAAAAATTTCAACAAATCTTGATGAAGTATTAAAATAGCATTACTCTTGATTTATCTGGTATGGGTGGGTGGGCCATGAAAAAGAAGGCATTTTTGTTTCACACGTTGGGGTGGTTCTCTTTGTCTTCCCTCCTCAAACAGCAGTCAATGGTTTTAGCTATAACCTATATAACCCTTCATCTAATGACTTCATCAATATGAGTAATGACCAAACCCACTTAATATATTATTCATAATTTCACATTACTAGCTATGTTTTTTAGGTTGAGTTTTGTTATCCTACATACTTTTTCATTTTTGGCATGGACTATATTGATGTATACGTTAGTTTGAAGATAATATGTATGTGGTAGGTAATTAATTTTTAATTAATTAACAATAGTTATTTTCAAAATTATAAAACTCTCCTTTTTTTTTTTAGGATTTAGGATTTATATATTCGAATAAAGACTCAAATTTACTTCTAATATATGTTTACGTGTTTTTCAAATTAATCCATAAAAAATGTGTTACTCATTTTTATTTCTGAAAAATACATTTGTTTGTCAAATCGATGGGTCTATTAATTAAGTGATAACTAGCAAAAGGCATAATAATATGATGCCATGTACTACTATTGAGTTGATATGTTATCTAATTATTTTATAACACCTCTGTTATATCATTATTTAATTGATGAAAAGACTAATTGAATTAATAACTATATTATTTTGGGCTAATATGGTTAGTAAAATTTTTCGATAACTAATTTAGAAAATATGTTATGTTTCAAAAACGAATGAGTATTCACTGTTATAAATTATGATTTAGAATTAATGATTCATATGTAGAGTTTAGAATAAAAAATAATTTAAAAAATTGATTACCTTACTGAACTCATATTTTAGTGCTGATTTTTTTTGTTTTCTTAATTACTTCAATTTGTTAATATTCTTATTTTATATGAATCAATTTCTCAAAAAAAAGTTTTAAAAAAAGTTGATGTAATAATAATATATATATTAAAAATCTATTATCTAAGTACAAGGAAATTAATCTTAATCTAAATTGGCTTCATTACTCTTTTTTTTTCTCTTTTGTAGTTATTAGGAAAATTTACTTTTATTACTATAATTATCGGCTATTATAATTATAACTCTCTTTTATTGGTTATTAGATTAGTATTTTTAAAATGAAAAAAAATATTTATTTTCTATATTGTCATACATATTTCTTTCCAGTTTTGATACGTACCCTCTAGGTAGGGAACAATTTACCTCCAACAAAGGATTACTTTTTTTTAAAAAAAAAAATGGAAGTGGTTGATATATGTTTGCTGATGGGATATTGGGATTAGCAAATACTATATTAGATTAAACATATCAGCTTATATATTTGACAGTGTGTGTGACACTTGTCTCTAATAACGTTTTTATTAAAATCTTGCACTGATTCATGTCCCTCCATTCCCGGATATACAACAACTTCAATTTAAACGTATAAACAATACTTTATACTAATTATTTTTTAATTATTAATTATTAATTTGGGAGTAGTATAGTATATGTAGTAGATTACTGGTTTTTTAAGCAACTAGTATACTTAGGACTAGATTCGATCTTATCGTCTTGTTTGAAGCACAAAGAATATCAATAATTGAACAAAATAATTATTAGTAGTGTTGTGTGGTGTGTGACTACTGCTCACTCCATGTGAATATGTGATACCATTATTACATTATTATTTTCATTTATGTGATGATGATCATGCCATTAATTACTTTCAAGTTTATTTGATGGGATTACACTCCTTCAATCTCATATATACATGAAAGCAATTTGTAAGATTATTATTAGTAGTGTAACATATTACTTTATATAACAGATAATTAATTCATTTTCAATGGAATACGTTTATTTTCAATTTCTCTCTCTTATTTTTCTTCTTCTTCACTTTCTTCTTCTTCTTGTTACACACTGATCTTGTTCTGCTATTCAGATCTTCTTCATCAACCAAACAGCTTTAACATGGTATCCAGAGCTTCATCAAACGATTCACCATGGCTCTTTTCGTCTCCGCTCAAAGCAATCTCCAAAAAGGACTGGTTCCTCTTGTAGATAAATTGGATGAAAATAATTTTTGGAGCGGGAAGAGGAGCGTTCTTCTCATTGTCCGAACCCTAAAGCTTCAAGATCATTATTCCTTCGACAAAATCCCACCTTAGTATGAAGAAATTATGGAACCAGAAGCTGAATTTGATTCCGCCTCCAAGACTGATGCTGCTGCAACTGAATCGATGAAGAAAGCCAAGAAAGGGGGCAAATTGGAAGTCAAGAGCATCCAAGAATCTCAAAAATTTCTTGATTGGGTACAGAATGATTGTGCCCTTATTATGACGTGGTTAGATGCGTCCATGACACTATCCTACAAGAACAAAGTGGTAAATTGCTCGTCCTTCGCAGAGGCATGGGAGATGATCCATCAAATCTTCATTGCCTCCTCCAATACCAGAATTCAGAATATCAAGAACATGCTTCGTGATACCAAGAAAACAGGAACTGTGAGTGAGTATCTTCAGGTAATCCGAAACCATGTGGACTCACTTCATTCTCTTGGTCATACCTTTACTGATTCGGATCATGTGAGCGATTCTGGATGGTCTTCCAGATGAGTATGAGGGGTATGTGACTTCGGTGATGTCAAGATTAACGACATGGACAATTCATGAGGCATAGAGTTTCTTGAAGGCATATGAAAGCCGTTTGAACAAGAAAGCTCAGAATGTGGCAATTGCTCACATTGCACAGGCAAATTCTGATTCCAACCAATCTTTTGGAAGAGGATCCTTTGGCAGAGGAGCTGGTAGAGGTGGTGGCCGAGATGGTAGACGAAGCAGAAACATAGAACAAGGCCACAGTGTTAACTGTGTGGAAAGCTAAGTCACACGGTGCACACCTGTTACCACCGCTATGATCCACACTTCCAAGGCCAGCCACCACAAAGCTCCAACACTGTCTCATACAGTAACACCCTCCCTCCACCACCAGCAACCACATTCCACCAACCCAAGAGCTATCTTACAGCTGCACCAAATCAGACAGATTCTTCTTGGTTCGCAGATTCAGGTGCCTCACACCATGTTACTGCTGAGCACTCCAACCTGTTGCAACACAATGACTCCAACCAGGGCCCTAAGCAACTCTTCGTTGGTAATGGCAAGGGAATATCGATTCATAATACTGGATCTTCTTTATTATTTGATAAAACTAGAAATGTCTTTTTTAAACTCCAAAATCTTTTACATGTCCCAACAATTTCCCAAAACCTAATGAGTGTTTTAAGATTTGCCTCTCATAATGGGGTCTTCTTTGAGTTCAAGGGCAACACTAAAGGGGAACTCTACTATTTCAACAATCTGGTGGTACCAAATACAGAGAGTAACCCACATTCTTCTGTTTCATCATCTAAATTTTCTTGCCATTTGTCTTCTATACCTGTTAAAAACTTTGTTAGTAATGTGGTAGAACATTGTAAAAATAGAAATATCCTACAGAGTAATATCAATAAAGAGGACCATATTCATCTTTCTAATGTGTCTCATCATTCTGATAATCTAACTACTAGAGAACAATTTCATACTTTTATACTTAATCAACCTGCATCATCACAAGCTGCCAAACCATAGAATTACATTGCTAAGGCCAGTTTAGGAAATAATTTTGAACTCTGGCACAAGAGGCTTGGCCATAGCAATGTAAGATCTGTTGAACATGTTATGAAGATATGCAACATACCACATTCTATTTCTAATTCACATAATCAATTTTGTGCAATATGTCCTTTGGTAAAAATGCATCAGATGTCTTTTCCTACTACTAACACTATTTATACTGAACCATTGCAACTGATATATGCTGATATTTGGAGACCTGCCCCTTTTGTTTCCAAAGCTGGTTTCAAGTATTATGTTAGCTTCTTAGATGCTCATACTAAATATGTGTGTTTATATCTTCTTAGTCAGAAATCTCAAGCTTTAATAGCCTTTCAGGAATATAAACTTTTTATAGAAAATCAGACTGGCAAGAAAATAAAATCTTTACAGACTGACAATGTGACTGAATTTACCTCTTTAAACTTTAAATCCTTCTTGCATAATCATGGTATTTTACATCGTCTTTCCTGTCCCTATACACACCAACAACAAGGTAGTATAGAGAGGAAATATAAGCATATCATTGAAATAGGCTTGTCCTTATTAGCTACTGCATCAATGCCATTAACCTATTGGGATGAAGCCTTTACCTCTGCTGTTTACTTGATTAATAGGATTCCTACACCTTTATTAAAAATGAAATCTCCTTATGAACTTCTCTATGGAAGAACACCTGATTATAATCTGTTTAGAATATTTGGATGTGCATGTTATCCTTTTTTACGACCATATAATAAAAACAAATTCAATTATAAGAGTCAACTTTGTTTGTTTCTTGGTTATGATCCGAACCATAGTGGTTATAAGTGTCTAAGTAAAGATGGTAAGATATACTTTGTAAAGAATGTCATTTTCTATGAAAATTCTTTTCCCTATACCACAATGTTTTCTTCTATGACCACTAATTCTGAAAAGACAGCTGCAGCATCTACTTCCAATTCTGACCAGGTTATCCCTCTACTACAACCACACCAAGAAACTAAACCTGACAACAGTTTCTCTTCTAAGATGTGTGCAGAAACTAAGGACCCTTCAATGGATATCTCCTCACCATCTCATCTTGAGCCTATAACAAGCTCTCCAACAAATCAAACTGCTGCTCCTATACCAGTCTCAAGCATAGAGATTGTTCTGCCAACTTCAGCTGCTACAGAATCTTCTATTCAGAAAGAAACTACAAACACACATCAAATGCAGACAAGATCGAAAACTGGTATACTCAAACCATCATCTTATTTATATATTTCTCATACTGATCCTGATCTTAAATATACTATTCCAAAATCTGTAAATCAAGCTTTGAAACATGTACACTGGAAAACTGCTATGGATTCCGAGTATCATGCTCTAATAAAAAATAAAACATGAAATTTAGTTAAACCTCCTCCTAATGCAGCTATAGTACAGTGTAAGTGGGTATATGCCTTGAAAAAGAATCCAAAAGGTGAGATTTTTAGATACAAAGCAAGGTTGGTAGCCAAAGGCTTCCAACAAAAGGAGGGAATAGACTATGATGAGATTTATAGTCCGGTAGTTAGGCCTACAACTATAAGACTCATTCTCACTATTGCTCTTACACATGGATGGTTATTACGACAGTTTGACTTCGACAATGCTTTTCTAAATGGAAAGCTCATTGACCTTGTTTTTATGATGCAGCCTCTTGGATATGAAATACATGATAGGGAACAGGTTTGTCAGCTGAATAAGGCTATTTATGGCCTAAAACAAGCCCCAAGGGCTTGGTATAATACCTTAGCTAATACTCTTAAATGTCATGGTTTTATAAATACTGTGCATGATGTAGCTTTGTTCATTAGAACAACTGTAACTGACATAACTTATATATTAGTATATGTTGATGATATAATTATTACAGGATCCAATAGTATTGCTGTCCAGAAGTTAATTGATGCTTTAAACACAACTTTTTCCTTAAAGATCTAGGAAAATTATCTTATTTCTTAGGAATAGAAGTTGAATAGATGAATGAACACAAATTAGTTCTCAGGCAAGAAATGTATGCCAGGGATCTATTACAAAAAATAGGAATGGTTGAGTCAAAACCAATGCCTACACCTATGATTACTAATCTAAAAATACATGCTAATGACTCTGAATTTTTTGAAGATCCTAGGAATATAGAAGTGTAGTTGGGGCATTACAATATCTATGCATAACTAGGCCTGATCTGTCTTTTGCTGTCAATAAGTGTTCTCAATTTATGCAGAAACCTACCATTGAACACTGGAAGGCTATCAGGAGAATTCTAAGATACTTACAAGGTACAATCAAATTGAGAATGTCATTTACAGGTTGCACTGACTTTAGACTCATTGATTTTACAGATACCGACTGGGCCTCTGATTTGGATGACCGGAGAAGTACCACTGGCTACTGTGTGTACATGGGCAACAACCTCATATCTTGGAAATGTTCAAAGCAGTCCAAGGTGAGCAGATCCAACACAGAGGCAGAGTACAAGGCCATTGCAACTGCACATACATAAATTATTAGTATCCAATTGCTGCTAAAAGAACTTCAAATCAAGGAAAGCATATCACCAATGATTTACTATGACAATCTCAGTAGCTTCCACCTCACAGCAAATTCAATAAAGCATGGGAGATCTAAGCATCTAGAAACTGATCTTTATTTTATTAGAGACCTAGTTCTGCAGAAAAGTTTATTTGTTGTCCACATTAGTGCACAGGACCAGATTACAGACATCATGACCAAGCCATTATCCATCAAGTTGTTTGAGAGATTTAAAGCCAAGCTTAGGCTATGTTGATCCCTGCCTAACCTTGAGGGGGGATATTAGATATGTATGTATACTAGTATGTATTTACTAAGCTTTAAGTATTATACAAGAATACTTCTTGTATTAGTTACTAGTATAAGTAGTATACTCTGTGTAATAACAGATAATTAATTCATTTTCAATAGAATACGTTTACTTTCAATTTCTCTCTCTTACTTTCCTTCTTCTTCACTTTCTTCTTCTTCTTGTTACACACTGTTCTTGTTCTGCTACTCAGATCTTCTTCATCAACCAACAGCTTCAACATACATTGTTATTAGACAACAAAAAAAAAATTACATTGTTATTAAAAGTTGGATAAATTAATTATATAAAATAACTGTTTGATTTTTTTTTCGATAAGTAGACTATTTTAAAATCTTAAATTATTATCTAACGAGATACTCTTGGAGCCTACATCTTTGGAAGCTCATAGGAACTTCCATCAAAACACTAACTTTAGCCTCCTCTCTCTCTATTTGCCCATCGCAACTGCCATCGGCGCCGCCTCTTTTTTCTCTTCGATGCTTCCAGCAAAACTGGAAAGTGTAGTCATCACCGTCAATAGCAATCTCTGATCCGCGTCACTGTCGCTGTTCTTGCTACCACCCGGGTCCCAACCGCTGCCTTCCTTTACGGTGTTGTATCCCTTCTTTCTCATGATAATGCTAATCTCGTCGTTGTTCTTTTTGTTGCGATCTTCGCCGAGCTGCACCTTTCCGTTGCCTTCAATCAAGTCGGTTACTTCTCCTTCTGCTTTTGCATCTATTACTTTTCTTATTTTTGCATGCAAATTTTTAGTTGTAGATGGTTCTACTGTTGCTTATTAATTCAAAACTGAAATTGTGATTCCTAGATTTGGAATTTCTCTTCTTCTTCGTGCGTTCCTGTGGTGGTGCTTATAATGTTGGTGGTGGTTGTTAAAGATTAGGCGGCGATGGTAGTCATGAGGTTAGGCTAAGCAGCTCTAAATAGTGGTGGTAGTGGTGATGACGACAAATGAGTTATGGATGATAACTTGTATAATCTGTAGGTGGTCATTTTTATTCTATATGTTTGGAAATAAAATAATTTTTTTAAAAAAAAAATTGGGATAATAACTTCTTCTAATTTTGAATGATAATTTTTAATTAGACTCATTGAATTCCTAATGTTAGTTCATAGCACTGTTGTTATTTAATATGTCAAACTCATGTTTAAAAACTAATATATACTTAAATTGATCTTGAAAAAAATTTTATCATATATTTTGATATTTAACTCATTTTTATTCATTAGAAGTCTTATTGGACAAGTTGGTTCCTCCACTTTTTTGAATCAAAATTTAATAAGCATGTTGGGCAAATAAATTTCTAACAATTTTATCATAAGACAACTAAATTTCTAACAATTTTATCATAAGACAACTAAGTCCTCTGAAAATATCACTTTATCTTAAAGAAAAAGTATTGATAACGAATAATTTTTTAACCAATAAATCAGTCAACAAAAAATAGAACATCCGAAACTACTGTTTATAGAACATCCATAATGGAAGCTATAAAACATCCGAAACCTAAAGTAACCTCAGCCAATTTTATATCTTCTTAGAAATAGAACATTCGAAATTTAAAAACAGAACATCCGAAACATAAAGAAATAGAACATCCAATTTAAGTTGTTGGCTAATGTTGGTTGAATTTTTATTGGTTACCTAGCATGGTTGTAAGATAAATTATTCTATCTTTAACACAATGAAAAGACCAATTTGTCTTAAAAAAGTAATTTTTAAAGATTTTTTATGAATAAAAAAAATTGTTAAAAACTACAATATCTGATTTAAAATTTTTTTATGGATCAATTTGAATATTCATTCTTTTATATATATATATATATATATATATATATA
>JASCZI010000050.1:144094-162059 GCA_036250425.1 Stylosanthes scabra
TCATATTTAAATATTTTTTATCACTAGGCTAATTATTTTTTTAAGAAAAACTATAGGAGGTGAATTTTTAGTTAGTCTATTAATCAACTTTAAAATTTAGTGATAGAGTTTAGAATTAAATATTTATGATTTAGGATTAAGAATTTAAAATAAATAAAATACTTTTTTTAAAAAATGTTGACTAGTATTAAATGGAAAAATTGATTACCTAATATTCTTTTTCTTTAATATATATATATATATATATATATTTAGGAATAACTATGATTTTGGTCATAAAGGTTTGACTGAAAAATCAATTTAATCACAAACGTATTTTTTAGGCCAATGATTGGTCACAAATGTTGTAATTTTTTTTCAAAATGATCTGAATTGACATTTTTGTCCCTCCCCCTTCTTGTTATCACTAATTTATCTAAACCAACTTCTTCTTCTTTATTTTAAACTGGTCGGTTCACTAAAAACCAAACCGGGTCAACTTATAATAATAATAATAATAATAATAATAATATTATTATTATTATTATTATTATTATTATTATTATTTTGATAATTAAGTTTCCAAAAGAAAGAATAGTACATGGCAAGTGCAAGATAACAGAGACCAAACAAGAAGACACAGGGAAAAAAACCAAAAAGAAAATAGAAAATAGGCGACATCAGCGACCTCCATTACAACCATTTATTACATCACCATTACAACCATTTATCCACTCAATATACCCCAGCACTGGCCACGATACCCCCTGTTAGGAACCCCAACTACTGAGTCAAATTCCCACAACCTGATGGACCTCCTATTATTATTATTATTATTATTATTATTATTATTAATCATCATCATCACCTTCAATTTTGCTTAATTACCTTTTTTTTTTTTCCCAAATTTCACCTAGACCTAATTTGGACCCAACCCTCACACAGTCGTTCCTTCACTCTCACAACACAACACACAAAACTCTATCACACTAAACACACACACAGATAGAGAGGGAAGAGAGATGATGGATGACGGCGCCGGCAAAGGAATGCCGTCGCGCCGCCGTCGCCGGAGGAAGAGAGAGTGAGAGATCGACGGAGAGAGAGAGAGAGAAGCACGAGTTGAGGGAGAGAGAACGTCGAAGATGGAGATGGAAGAGGTTCCCGTCGCCGCTGCAACTCCGATTTGCCACCACCACCGTCCAAAGAAGCCATCGCCGGAAACCACCATTGTCGCGAAACCCTCGTTGTCGTTCACCATAACCGTCGCCGGTATTTCTGGGCACTGTTCTATCACTTTCCCTTCTCTCTCTCTCAAGTATGGCCGTCTTTGCCTTCTTTACCTCTTGATTCGAATGTCCATGAGAATAAGAACTATGATGGACCTCCCATACTTGTTGGAGTAGTCAGAGATGATGAGAAATTTGATTTCTGCATGTGTAATCCGCCGTTCTTTGAAAGCATAGGGTTTGTGAATTTGATTTACATCAGATTCAAATTTTTTTTAGCCTTAAAAACCAGTTCATTGGTCATACCATTAAAAATCGGCACCTTTATAAAACATAAGAGCAAAATCGTAATTCAGTCCATTTTAAAAAAAATTATAATGTTTATGATTAAATTAATTTTTCAGTTAAACCTGACCAAAATTATAGTTATCTTTTTATTTTTAATATCTTTTAAGTTTCTTGATTATTTATTTATTATAATATTTTTTATTTTAAAACTGACAAGTTTCAGGCCACATTTTACAATAGACTAACTTTAGTAGTCAACTTAATTAAACCTTATTGCAAGTCTAGTCTGAAAAAGAGTTCGATGAAGTCTTACCTGACTTAGTCTTGTTATTACCATCTTTAGGCACCTCTACAGGTACTTTTTAGAGGAGTCTTCCTATGGAAATTCCGACATCAGGTTTAACTCTACAAATTAATATCCCAAATGGTACATAAGTTCAACATCAGCCCGAAATCAGAAATATGTTCAATCGAACAGCTGACATGATGATAAGCTAAGTAACTTAATTTTAAATTAAGTTAGATGTACGCTAAAATTCAGTCATTAGATTAATCACTAATATAAAATACATATTAAAATATAAAATATATATTGAAAATAATTTAAATAATATATATATATATATATACACATAAATACTTAATGACTTATTATTTATTAGTTAAATTTTAGTGTGCAAATAATATTATTTATTTTGAATTTTTTCGAATGTTCGAAAATATTAGATTAGCTACTTGTTTATAATAGTCATGTATTCTCATTTATTTGATTTTGCTAAGATGTGCTTCTCAAAACAATGTAAATTAAATCATATTCTATGTAACTAGATAAGATAGTTGTTATGTTGTGTTTGTGTTTTTATTTTAATTTATTATTGAATGTGTGTTTCTAGAATCATGTTTGTTTGACATTTGACTTATGAACCTCCCATCTATTTGAACTTGTAACAAGAGTTTGAGTTTTTTGATAAATAAGAAAAAAGCTAAAATCTAAAACTGAAGAAAAAAAATACTAGAATGAATCGTATTGGTTATAAGAACTGATAAACTACACACAACTATTGTTTATAACATCAGCATAGCATCTAACTAACAACTTTGAACAACTTTGAACCACCATTTCTTGATAACTCAAAATGTTTTAATTTGTTATACAAAGACAAGCAGTTTGATTATCACACAATTAGTGAGAATTATAACCAAGAACATGGATGATCATTCAATACTAATTCCATTTGAGTTATTGCCAAGACCCAAACTCAGCCTCAATGCTGGGTCATTAAGTGTTGCTCATTACACTCCCAATCTAAACTACGAAATTTGGTCCATAAAAATATACTATATTTCTTCTTCGAGAAGTTGAGTGTCATTGTCTTTGGGAAGTATAAATGGCATGCCCACCATAATATATATATATAGTATGGAAAAGTATGTGTCAACAAAGATTTTAGGATTGAATATTAAAAATAGGTAGCTGAAAAGAAAAATAACTAATCAAGACTAACGATTTTTGTGCGAAGAGAAGTGTAAAACAATAAATTATTTATTTTTGTCCTGTAAATTTTCCACTAAATTATGGTGGCTATTAGGCTAGCGATCAAGGGTGTTGTGCACATATTAGGACATAGTTTGATAATTAGATGTAGTAAGATGTTAAAAATATGTGAAGAAAATAAATTGTACATGATTTTCTTTTCTATACTGTTTGAAATTATAAAAATCAGTAGACTTTTCAAGTAAAAGAAAAACTGTTGTGGCTAGTGCTTGGGAGCAAAATTAAGGCTAATATTGATCAATGGCATGAATTAAAGATGAAGAAGAGGGTGAGACATGAATAGTAAATGGATGTGGTTGTGCATGCAATATATCTCTGACAATAAATTGTATGTTGCTCGTGGTTATCTAAAAACTTCACATAGAAATGAAGGAACAAGCTCGAAGTTATATGATCATCAAATTTTTTTAAAAAAAATTCTTGTGTGTACCTTTTTTTTTATGTAGTTTTCTTGTGCGTACATATTGTAAACACTTTTATTTATCTATGGTTGCATACCGCTTTTATATTATAGGAAGCATGTCATGTATTTTAGGATATATGGCAATTTAATGATCTTAACTGTTAATTTTAATTATAAAATAATTTTAAAATATATACAAATTAAAATTAACGGTTAAGATCATTGGATTACCGTAAATCGAATCACCTGACCTATTTTATATTGGACCTGAAATTTAATTTGACCCTTAAAATTTGAATCATAATTTAAAATGGTTCTTAAAATTTATAGTTACTCAATTTGAATATTGAAATTTAAAATTATAACTCAGACTCTCAACTTCATTTTCGTTAGATACAATGACATGGATTGTTAAGTGACATAGTGAGTTATAACTTGGGTGCAAGAAAATGATGTTTAAAAGGGATTTTGGTATTTTTATTTTGAGTTTTTTTAGTAAATATGAATGAATGGAAAATGAGGTTGGAGGGCCAATATAATTTATCATTCTAACTTTCGAAGTCTAAATTGAGTATATATTAATTAATGACGTCATTTTGAGTTACGATTAAATAACTATAAATTTAAGGGATTATTTTGAGTTATTATTCAAATTTCAGAAGTCAAATTAAGTTTTAATTCATTAAAATTATTTTTGGCATATGTTATTAAGGAAATGCTAATCTAATAATAATTTAGGTCAACATTGTATGGATTTTCAATCTAGTAAGATCCTTATAAACTAGAATTAATATATGAATTTTATAAGGATTTGAATTTTGATCATCAAATCATAAAAAAAAATTAGATTATGATTAAACTGCCTATACTTTAATTTGAAAGAAAATTAAAAAAAGTATAAAGAATCAATGATTCAGAGACCAATGATGATCATTCAAACAAAATAAGAGGACTAATGTAAATGCATAATTTTTTTTTGAATGATTACTTTTTTATTTTATGGATAATTATTTTTATTAATTTTAAATGAACACTTATTTATTGGCTCCATTAGTCAGCAAAATATTGGTCGTATCATGAGAAAATTATACCACTATTATTTTTAAGAGAAATTAATCAAATTAAATTATCCCACTTGGCAATAAAGAGGGAGAGTGTCACCCAAAAAAAAAAAAAGAGGGAGAGAGTGAGGAATGCTTTGAAATAGTACTAGCTAGGCCTAATGCTTAACCCAAACATCCAATTACATATTCAAGCGTTAAAAATAATTATTTCTTCTCAAAAAAAATTAACTTGATCATTTTGGACTCTGCCAGAATATATTTTATGACAGCAACCCATCCCATTTATATACTCTGTTTTACAAGTTTGGTTCTTAATTGGCCCATGACTCGTAATATATATTATATATATTCACAATTTCTACTACCAAAAAAACATATTCCCATTTACATATGAAAAATATAGGTTTATTTGGGCAAGTTTTCTATAAAAGATCTTTTTTAGTTATTTTTTTTATAAAAAAAATTTTATAAAAATAAAAATAATTTTATATTTGAATATCTCATATAATAATATCTTTTTATTTATCTATTATGTTTGGATATAACAATATAAAATTACTTTTTTATTTATTTACTATGTTAAAAACATTTTTTTTTAATAAAAAAGATCTTTTAAGAAAATGTAAAAACATATTTTTTTAGAAGATTTTTTTATTTTACTAGTGCTTTTACTTTTACTATTAGAAATTACTCAAACACGCTAAAAACATAAAAGATCTTTTTTTATCGAAAAAAATCTATTTTTTAACCAAATAATGATATTCAAACAAGCTCATAATATATCTACCAATTTTTAGATAGCGATAAGAAAAAAGTTATGTTAGAAACTAGAATGAACAATTTTAGTAAAAGGAAATATAATTAAAATATTGATTTAAATATAAGATAAATACATAAAAAAATTGCTAATTATCTTACATTTCTATTAATATATATCTTGAAGATAAAAAAAATGGGGTCTTGATATATATGATATGATACGATATCGCTTGTATGTATGTTACGGTTCATAGAATCTAAAATATTTGATAGAGGTGCATTATTTATAGAAAATCATACTTTAGTGGCCTTCTAAAGCCTCGTCCCAATCAAAATATTAGATATTGTAGTTATGTATGCCTTTAATAATTTACCTAATTATTAGTAGTAGTCTCTTTCAAAAAGCAATAGAAATAATTGTTGCACAAAAATATACCCAAACTACATTGCCTTAAACTAAAGTTCTTTTTCTTGTTGAAAAATCACAAAAATAGATATATCTAATAAGTTTTCTCACACAAAAGTCTCTTTTACCTTATACTTAAAGTTTTTCTCTTACAAAAATTCTGATATCGTATCTCAAAATTATTATTTTTACTAACTTAAACTAATAAGAATAGACACATCAACAATTGTATTTTTAACAGTACAAAATTAATCGTGTATACAAGCTTCACTTGAGAATTCATATTGAAAAAAATTTGGTAGCTAAAACCATAAGCTTCCTATTTTAACTTTTACTTTTATTTATAAATTACTACTAAATTAAATGCATAATATTAAATATTATAAATATAATTTTTGGTGCCTCAATAATATAAATATATAATAATAATAATAAATGGTATTTACATAATTATTTAACTTAAGCATGGTCTTAATCGGCATCTAATCAAGTTATACTTTTAACACGATAGCATCAAAATTAATTATGGTATATTGATAAGTATAATAATTGACGACTCACATACTGTATTTATTGCCATATAATGCAAAGTGAGTCCTTCATACGTTTTCCAAACTAACACTCTTTCTACACATTCATAGTAAACACACTATTTGGTGAGTAGTGAAAGCAAAAAAATAATAATAATAATTGTTCTCTCTCTTTATATGATGTCCACAAAGAGTTTTTATTTTCTACTATTTTTTTTACACATACAAGATTAATTTTCTTTTAAATACCAAACTTCACTCTCTATAATTGCCTCTTTTTCTCAAACCAAAAAATAAAAAAAAAGGTATATTAACTTATTCTTCTTTATTGTTAAATAAAGTATGAGACTTATTATTTAACAGTAAACAAGAATAAATTAATTCATCAAAAAAGAAAATACATAGAATCTATCTTAAAGAATAGTTGACACACACAAAGTGAATCATCATCATCATCATCTTGTAACCAAGGGAAACCAGCGTTCATGAAAAGAAGACTGGTAAGCCATCATGAAGAAGAGGAACACAAGCAAGAGGGCCACTCCCCACGGAGATCCTCCGGCACGGTGCAAGGACTCCCTCTCCTCTGGCAAAGGTATTGGGAACGATCCTGAGCTAGTGGAGAGGCAGTGGACTAGAAGCAACAAGATTAACGGAACAAGTGCTAGCAAGATCTTGACACGAACTAGCAAGTCCTCAAACTTGTACTCATAGTTTATGTACCAAGAAAAGGCCAACACAAAGAAGAGTATGAACATGAAGAAGCATAGGTGAAGTGGGAAAGAAAAATATTCCCAAAAGTAGTAGTATTGGTCATTATAGTATCTAGCCATATTATGAGTATATATGTAGGTAGGGTTAAGAGGAGTACTATGAATGAAGTTGTTGGGAGTGAGTTTTTTATTGTGTTGTTGATGATCTTTCAGGTGTTGTTTGGAGATTTCTAGAGGGGTTTGGTTTTGTATGTAGGAGTGTATTGTATTGCATTGTGTGTTTGGTCAAAAAGGTTTTTATAGGGAGTTTGGGAGCATGTTATCATGATTGTTTTTTTCCAAGTGTACATTTAGGAAAGGCTGATCCCGTGATGTTAATGTTAAAGTTAATTTCATCCTTTGATTTAGTGGATTGCCTTTTCATGTGTCACATGATGGATATATATATAAAAGAATTGTCATATTTTAATTTATTTTAATGAATTTAAATTTTATATATTCACGATATAAATATAATTATTTAATTATTTGTTCTTCTAAAAGATCATTAATATGATTAACATAAAAGATATTATTTTTATTAATGTGACAGTTATATAATTAAATATATATGTAAAATTACTTTGCAGTTTACACATATACTGAATTAAAATTAAATTTTTACTTTTATAATAAAAATAAAAAATTTAAGAAAACAATAAAAAATGAGTAATGTTACGGAATCAATATTAGGGACTAATAAGAAAATTAGAGAAATAATAGGTGGTAAAAGAGGAGAGAAAAAAAAAACCTATTGACCATTTATTGGCTAACAAATTATAGGCTTCCTAAACTTTATCTAAATTATCAACCATCAATAAAAATTAAAATTTTATAGTACAATACATAGAGATTAATTACTTAAATATTTAAAAATTAAAATGAGTCTCTGATATTTTTAAATTTGAATACTTTATTTCTTTATATTTGAAAATTAATTTGTGTGCTCCTTCATATATACAGAGAATTACTTGAATATATTATATTGAATGAGATATAAATTTTTTGTTGCTAAACAAAATAGGATAAAAATTTATTTGTAAAATTTTTACATGCATTATATTTAATAATAAATAGATTATGTTAATTCAAGTACACAAGAAAAATGATTAAGTGAAAGAAATAGATCATTATCACAAGATCTTACATATATAGGTAATCAATATCTTAAATTAAACAATATTAAGTTTGAACATTCTCATATGCTTTCACATCCAAAATTTTGTTCCAATATCATGATAAACCACTAGTTCCCTCATAACAGTCAAAAAAAAAAAAAAAATCCCTCACTTGCTATACATCCTATTTTTTATTTTAATTATATGTCCCATAAATATAAACTCATCGATCACCTGTGGTATATCTAAAAGTAAAGTTTCTAAAAAAAGACAGAGGAATAAAGAGAAAAGGGATGAAAGTTAGGGAGTGGGCAAAGATGCAAAGTGATATATGATTATATCTGTCAATCTTGGCATCAATTTTCCAAATTTATATAGAATTTATTTTATTTAGCTAGTTTTGAGATTCTGCATGTTTTGATAATTGTAGATTAGTAGATTACTATATACATAGAGATTTGGCCAGTAAGGTGAGAACAAATTCATGGTTGAGATTGAAAATGGTGTCATCCAATAGTTCAAGGCCACATAGTACCGACATTGGACAAGAAGGCATGGAGATGAGAAAATCAAGGAAGAGAAATTTTGAAACTATGAGCTGTATAGCTTGTGATAGTAAAGGATTCATGCTAAAGTAGGATCATATCCATGGGTGGCCCACGCAAACATCTTATTCTTATCGGTTACCTACTTATCTCATAAAATTTTTATAAATAGAATTTAATTTTATAAAAAGTTTTATACATTCATCCAATTACATTTATGTATTTATATGATTTTAGAAATAGTGAATTTAAAAATTAATTATTTTTTATAATATGATAACACTTGATTGAATGCAAATATAAAACTTTTTTACACTGATAGTGCACAAAAATTAAATTCTAATAAATATATGTGCTTATTACTTATTTCGTCGTGAGAAAGAACGAGATGATATTACACGTATCTTGTCCTCTCTGACGACAAGATACGTTCAAATTTTTTTTTTATATATCTCGTCGTCAGAAGTATCGAGATATATATTATATATAAAAAAATTTATATAAATGTGTAATTGTTGTTGGAGTATTTAAGTTTATAATTTTTTTTCATAATCCCACCTCGGTCCAAGAAGCCTTTGAAAAACCTAAAAAATTTATGGCTCGTCGCTATTGTGAATCTTCATCCCTCCAATATATTAGATTATTGCACCCAACCTTGGATTGTTTTACACAATCTCAAAAGTGTTGGATTATTTCAAAGCCCCCAATATTTTAAAAAAAAAAAGAGAACTAATTAACTTAACAAAGAAAAAAGGGATATCAATATTTTCCTACTATCTTACTAAACTAATAATATTTTTTAATAGAAAATGTTATATTTACTTAATAAACAGTATAATGTTGATTCATTGTCTCAATGTTAAATCCCTTGTGCCTCACAACAGACTCAATGTGACCCTTGAATGTGTTAAACTCCCTTAGTCTCCAAAACAAATTATTCAGCTTGCAATTTCAGCTCGTTTCTTAGCATGCTCTGCAATTTCAGACAATTCTCTATAATCATTCCCAGCATTCAATATATCTGATGCTTTAGGTGAATTCAGGTTATGCCTTGTACGTTTTTCTCAAGCTGATTGAGCTTCACGCTCTCCCTTTCCATAATCTTTCTTTGATGTGAATGCAATTCTAATTTCAGTAGTATTGTTCCATCTCTTGCCATCCAATCCATATCAAACAATGAATTTAAGAATATCCAACGGGATATAGATAATAAGACTGTAAACCAAATGATACCAGCCCAACCCCATCTAATTCCTATGATAAAGGCTGTGAGAAGCAATAAGCCAGGCATTTCAATATAATATCCTCTTAGTGATGGCATCTTGTTCAGACAACCTATGAGATTGTAACTGAGAGCATTGTTGGCATGGCAATGGAAATTCCACCAATGAGAATAACCAAGAGATTGTCAATTCCATTCCTATAAGGTTTATGTTGAATTGGATAATCTCTACCAGTATTCTCACAACAATTGAACAAATGCACAAGTTCTTACTAAAGAAGGTGTGGACTCCGGTGGCAATGACAATAGCTTTAATTTTTGCTTGTTTTACCGTGGAATCGGAGTAGACTTCAGAAACTGAATTCTTAGTTACAGGCAATGATTCACCGGTGAGTCCCGATTGGTCAATCTTGAGTGGATCCCCTTCTAAGAGACGAGCATCTGCTAAATTATGTCTCCTAATTTTATGCTTACAATGTCTCTTGGCACTAATACAACACCTTCCTTCTATTTCCATTTTTCATCTCTTAAAACCTTGGCTTTTGGAGCAAGACTTGTCATTAGTGTTGCAGCAACATTATCTGCATTATTTTCTTCTATAAAGCTAACGGTGGGGTTGGTAATTAGCAGCACTATTATTCCTAGAAAATCTGGCCAATCTGGTGGTTTTCTTCCTCCATTGACCAATACAATTGTCATTATTGCAGCAGCTTCCATAACCTATGACAAAGGATTCCACATTAAGCCCAAGAATTTCCACAATTTGCTTTCCTTTATGCTTTTACGAGCTCCATATTACTACATCCCAAATCCATTTTCCTTAAGTGTATTCCACCTCTGTCTTGTCATCTCCATTCAATCCATCTTGTTGTTTTGTTTTTGGCTAGTTAACTTTGTTCCTCTTTCTATTTGAATGCCCCTTTTGTCCTATGTTCCAATTTTATGAGCCTTATTTCTTATGAACCTTCGATTCCAGTGTGTCTGTCTCCTCTTTACCATTTATCCACTCCACCAAATCGTTGCTCTCCACCACCACTCTTATGTCTTCTTCCCTTACTTCCATTTCTTCAATTAGGGACTGCACAGCTTCTTCGAGTCTTAGAATAATGCCTCACCGTCTGTTTTATCATCCACTTCATCCCCCATTAAACACACTATTCTTCCATCACTTTGACACATATAGCCACCCAGCATGTGCCAGTTTCTCTCAGGCTTGAATAGAGTGCATTGCTACCATGTATATTTTGTTTCACTTTCATCAAGCACTTCTTGTATGACATTACTTTTTCTTTCGTGTCCTATTTTTATCTCAGTGCATTGTTCCACTAATGCTTTGACTTGTTCCCAGGCACTATCCTAAGTGATTGCTTTGTTTTCAAAAAATTTTTTGTTTCTACATCTCTACACTACCCATAAAACAGCAAAGTAGTACATTAACCATTTTTTCCTCTTAACTCTATGCACCTCTTGTTCTACCCACCCTTCAAACAATTTCGTAATATCATTTGGTCAACCCAAACTACCCCTCCCCAACAAACAAGCCACCACAGCCTTGAAGCAAAATCACATTTACAGAACAAATGACTTACAGTTTCCTCCTCCTTTTCACAGAGTTTGCACATTATGTCGCCTCTTGAGATGATGTTTCTCCTTCTAAGCAAGTCCTTCGTGCTTAATGCTTCAACTCCACCCTTTGTAGCACTAATCCTTGTCAATGATTATCAAATACATGTTTCATTGTTGGGTATCTCCCATCGTTTCCAAATGTCCACACCAATTTGTCCCTGTAACGAAATTATCCAAGATATTTTGTAATTCAAGTATTTGTGCTTTTTCTCTCTCAAAAAATTCTCTTCGCCACCACAGATTCTACACCCATGAGGAGCCCAGCCACATCCGCACTCGCTAACCACACAATTCTTTTGACAAGAGACCTGGAACAATCTTGGGTATCTATGTTCTAACGTTGCATCACCAACCCACACATCTTTCCAAAATTTAGTAGTTCTGCCATCTCCAACGCACACTTTCCACCCTTCTTTACAAATCTTAGCCATTATGTCATTCCTTTTTGCCACGTTCACTATCTCCTTCCACAACCCCTTCGCTCTTTTCCTTTGTGTTCAGACACCTTTGATCAGCTCTTCATCGCAACATGAGCTAACCACCATTTTCCATAAGGTATCATTCTCATCCGAGTACTTCCACCACAATTTAAGTAACACCGCTGCATCTTTCATTGCTAATTAAGTCCCCCACTCCATATCTATATATATAACAGTACAGTTTTAATGGAAATTAGATTCTAATAAGTGCCATATCTTAACTTTCATATTTCAGGTGAGAAACAAAATTATTAAAGAAAATTTGAAACGTGAAGTAACACGATATTATTTATTATATGACATAATTGACGGTACACATACATTGATACACACACATATATATAGCACAAGAGCATACATGCATGAAATACGAACTATGAAGTAGCCCATAGCTCCATGCTTTATTTCTTATATCATTTCTTAGAAGCTATATTTATTACATGATGAGCATGATTATTGAAATTAACAAGATGCATCCACATTATTTTGTAGTTTGACATATTTTCAGCTACATATCTCCACCGGAGCTTTTTATCAACGACCATGTCGACCCCAACCGCCGCCACCACCTCCGCCATGTCCTCCCCATCCTCCACCACCATATCCTCCGTGTCCTCCCCCATATCCTCCATGTCCTCCACCACCATATCCTCCGTGTCCTCCCCCGTATCCTCCATGTCCTCCACCACCATATCCTCCATGACCTCCACCGTATCCTCCCCGGCCTCCTCCCCGATAATAAAATCCTTGGTCCGTTGGGTCTTCTTCTAGATTAGCTGCGGATATAAACACAACACTTAATACAAATAAAATAAAAAATACTATAATTACTATTATTTTATCCATGATTTTTTTTGGTTTTTACTTTTGTTCAAACCAAATCATTTATTTTTATGTTAAAGAAAAAATTATTTTGATGTCAATTAACACAAAATAGCTTAAAACCAAATTTTTATTTGACACTAAAATCAATAATTTTGTTAGACTTAATTGGAGAAAATAGTTATATATCTATTATTATTGTAATTTTAATACTAGTTAAAGCTACAAGTACACATATATGCATCCATCTCAAAACATAATTCATTGTTTTCTTTACCATCATTCAATTTTTTTTTTTTTTGTGTTAAACTTAATTATTTCGATATTTGATATGTGGGTCTATAGGTGTAAACATAAATGAATAGATGTATAAATGTATATATACTTAAATTTATTCTTTAATGCTATGATAGTATAAAATATTGGGGCATACTATGGTGAAGAGTACAATGATGAAGAGATGAAGATTTTTTTTTATGAATGATTGAATTTTAATATGTAAAATATTTTATTTTATTTTTATTAATTTTTAAAATAAAAGTAGTACAACTCTTCACCCTATGCATGGTAACATCTCTTCATTATAGAATTATCCTAAAATATTTTACATGTAGTTTAATTACATTCATTTTTTAATGACTATTCATCTAATTAATATAAAATTATTTTTGCTAACATACTGTTATATAATTAGATTAGATGTATGTATTAAACAATTCTTAAATTCTATATATTGAATTAATGATGGCACATAAAAATTAATTTTTTATTATTATGGTGTCATATTAGCTAAAATACAAAGATATATATAGATAGACTTGTTTTTAATTCTCAGAAAAATCGTTGTTAACAAGTTATGAAACTGTTCAAACTAATTTCCAAGAATCTATACTTAATCTCCTAATATATCTAATAGTTGTAGTTTTATATGTATACCTTGTTTCTCACCATCATTATTGGATGGCTGATCAGTTGCCACAGCAGAGATCAGCAGAAAAGAGAAAATCAAGCACAAGAAGAAAAAAGGCTTCATCCTATTCATCTTCGCCATTGATGAGATTACAAGGGATGTAGTGAAGTGTATGGAGAGTAACCACAACTATTTATAGTGATCAAGTTAATGATAGATATAGTATAGTCTTCATGTGGCGATACTTTTTCAGTCAGTCAACCTTATCAAACAATATCAACACAAGTTAAGGCATTAGAGTGATCAACTAAGACGCGTGTGAAACACTTAGGTAAGCAAGTTCATGAAACAATGGCAACTGGCAAGTGAACATTGAGAAATGAGAACATGTGAACTGGTTGCATCATATATATCATAACATATAATGTAAGATAAAGCAGCAGCTAAGGTTTACAATAAATAGGGTTTGAACATACTGTAGGAATTGGTTGATTAATTTGACCTGTTTAATCCACATAACACAATTGACCAACTTACATCAATGCAGAAATTGACCAAGTTACATCCTCAATAATTTTGTATAGAATCATATAAATTATTTGTGCAAAATTTAGTAAGGAAAAACGAGTACTAAAAATGTGATCAAATAGTTCATTTTTATATACACTTAAGAGATATAATTACAGTAATTTAATTGATTTAAATAAATGGGTTTATGAAATAGGACTATGTGTGTATTACATATGTATCTTTTAATTTAACTTTTTAAATTTGTAACTAATTTTTTTTCAGGATCTCACATTGTATTGGGAGATCATCATCTGGAATTCAGTTTCATTTTTCAGAAAGAGTAGCTATGAGCTCAGCCTGAGCCTTCTCGAGGGCAGACGCCAAGTTTTCAGGTTTCCTCCCACCAGCCTGGGCAAAATTGGGCCTTCCTCCACCGCCGCCACCACATAATTTTGCTATCTGTCCAATAAATTTACCAGCCTGGATCCCCAGATCGACGATCCCCGGGGTAAAGGCAGCCACCAGACTAACCTTCCCTTCACCTGGACATGAGCCCAGTACAATGGCGGCTGGATCTGGTAGTGTTTCCATTAAATATTCGGCAGCACTTTTAAGTGATTCAGGATCAGCATCGTCCAAACAATCCACTAACACCCTGAAAAATTTTTACAAGCTATAAGTTTTATGAAAAAAATAATTAAATAACATCTCTATTTCTGACCTGCATTTGGATGGATACTGTCTTTGTCTCTCTAAAACAGAAATGCAAAGACAGACGGAAAATTGTTTGGTTTTTCAGACAAAAACACAACTTTTCTATTATAGATAGAAAATTCATGTGTTATGAATACTTGTTGAACGTGGAGAACAAATAATATTTATGTCCTCTTTGTGTCTCAGATAGAAAACAAAAGCAGCCTAAATGCTACTACAAGATTTTCACCGTATGTGGAACTGTGGAAGTATACATGCACAAGGGAATTCTCTAAAGACTTTGAGTTCTAACCATATCTGAGCATCCATAGATAATAACACACAAGGTGAAATCCAATAATGTAATGCAATTAATTTCTGCTGCTTAATTGTTATAAGTTTTTAGTTATGACATCAAAATTCTTCAAGTGGGAGAAGACTCAGTATCAGACACATCTTTTACCTTTTCCATGAGTAAGTAGTTAGTACCTTAGCAATATATTATAGAATGTAATGAATAGGAAAGAAATAATACCTGTACTGTTCTGATTTTCCCACCAACAATGTTTTGCTGGCGATAACTGAAGCCTTGAAGACTGCAGCTTTGGCACGTAAGCCAGAATTTTCATTTCTTACTGCTCGCAACTCTTCTAAAAGGTTTTCTATCCTTGTCATCACCTCTTCGGGTTTAACCTTCATATCATAAGGTTAAAAGTAAAACATCAAGACCAGCAGGGATCAACAGTGCCAATGGAATTATTATTTTAGTGAACATTCAGATTAAGGAGGATGTGATTGAACTGCCTGGTCCAACTCAAAATTTCATTATCTATCCAAATAATGCTATATCCTAACAAATAAATATGCCTAATACCATTACCATAACAAGAAAATTTGATTCTTTAATCTCTCCGGTTTATCAATTATAAAGCTTGAGAAAACCCAATGTTCCTTGTTAGAGTATTAGGTGTATTGTTAAGTATATTTTTTGTAGGATCAAGAATTTTTCTATGCTATCTATCCAAAATGGAATATTAACTTGTTTTCTTAAGGACAATTATAACTTCTCAAGACATCGGCAAGATTATTATGAGAACTCAGGATCATGAAACATACTTTGAGAGTGGAACATAGCTGCTTCAGATAAATATCTCGAGCACTGACATATTCAATGAATGCTCCCCCAGCAACAGCTTCTATACGCCTGATTCCAGAAGCAATACCCTGCTCTGATATTATCTTAAAACCACGAATTTCAGAAGTATTACTGACATGAGTTCCACCGCAAAGTTCCATTGATACACCAGGAACCTCCACAACACGCACCTGCAAAACAACAAATTAGAAAACCACAAGAGGCTGCATAAACATCATATCATCTGGATAAATAATGAAATATACAAATATCAAATATATTCCTCTTCCCGTTTTAATTTTTACTGAGATTGAGAATCTGTTTGGGCATTAGGATTTACATTTTATTTATAGTCTCATTTCTTATGCAACAAGATACTCTCACGAAGGATCTTCAGATGCTAGTATGTCACTCAGCTGTACATTATTCACTATGGAGGTCCATGTGCAAGTGGACAGGTCATAGAGACGGGGTTAACTCTTGGTGTATCAACAATAGACAGGGAATTGTGGTCATAAGAAGCTACGATCCCTGAGAAATGATTGCAGCCTATCCTGGAAAATCTAGGTTTAAACATCTTAAAATTTACAGTTCATGATATGCATATTGGATCCTCAGAAAAACCAAAACAGAAGATGGTGAAACTTTATGTTTAATGTTACATGTTTGGAGTAATTCCAACCTCTTCTCCATATTTTTCTCCAAACATTGCAATAGCTCCAGCACGTTTTGCATCAGCAAGTGGCATCACTTTGGTTTGAAGAAGTATTCCTGCCTCAATCCATTTGTTGATTAACCCTTCAATTTCTCCAAGCTCACTGTCAAGAAGTGGTCGGTGGAAGTTGAAATCAAACCTCAAACGTTCAAATGACACCAAAGAACCAGCTTGTGAGGTTTCTTGACCAATTACTTTCTTTAGTGCTGCTTGTAATAAATGAGTAGCAGTATGATGATCCTGCAAAGCACCAATTACATTTACTACCACCAAGGATATGTCTGCGTCACATTGTAGTGAGTTAAGATTCATCAAATTGGTGAATGAAATGAGTAAGTCAACGGTTGTTATACCTTAGCTCTCTGCCTCAGCTTCACATCCACTGCTGCTTCAACTTCTTTGCCAACCTCAATAACTCCCTTACGAACAGTACCCTTGTGAACAAATATGTTACCTAAAGATTTCTGAACATCTGTTATCTCCACAACAGCTTTTGGTTGATTTTCACCCTCTTCAATATATATCAAACCATGATCTCCAATTTGTCCCCCTGATTCAGCATAAAATGGAGTCTTGTTCAGAAAAATTTCCACGTTACTCCCTTCACTAACTTGTGCAGCTGGATCACCATTTACGGCTAGGCTTTGTACAATTGCTTTAGCATAAAGATTGTCATAGCCTATGAACTCAGTATCAGGTACATTTTCTGCAATATTTGCCCCGTTTCCCATGGCAAGTTTGACAGTATTGTGTGCAGCTTGAGATTGACGTCTTTGCTTCTCCATCTCTGTATTAAAACTATTTATATCAAGACTCACACCACGTTCTTCAGCCACTTCTTGTGTTATTTCAACAGGGAATCCAAAAGTATCATACAAAAGAAACACGTCTTCGCCAGACAAGCAAGGTGCAGTTCCATTTTTCTCAGCACTTGACAAAGCATTAGCAAGCTTCTCCTCAAGCAACTTTTCTCCTCTCTCAAGTGTTTGTACAAAACGAAGCTCTTCTCTCTTCAATTCCTCAAAGATATGGTGTGATCTACTCCTAACATCAGAATCAATGTGGGTGCTTAATTCAACAACTTTCTCGGCTATAATTGGTAAAAATGCTCCTTCAAGATCTCCCATACCATCACCTTTTATGCCAAGCAACCTGCCTGTACGAACAACCCTTCTGATAAGCCGTCGAACCACATAACCTCTCCCAACATTTGATGGGGCAACAC